>LOJH01039316.1:0-14869 GCA_001685095.1 Ellobius talpinus | reverse complement strand
TGCCAGTGGTAACAACGAATCTTAACAACACATCAGAAATGATGTATTAAGCAAAATCAAAGTTACTATTTACGAAACCTGAATTGCTCTCTTATGACCTCTTTTTTATTGCTCTGAGTACGAGCCTATTTACTTAGCACTTACTGAGAAATTAGTCTATTTGAAAGGGGGGATGAATGCAGGTGGGAAAACCTGGCATCTCTTTACCCTGCTCTCATTACCCAGTACAGTTCCAGTAAACCTCTCATCTGTTCTCTTTCAGCTCCCCGTGCTTGATTGAGAGTGTTTCCCCCACCCCTCATCTACTGCTTCTTGTAAACCTCTGAGAGAGGTGCAGACGCTTCTTCTGAGCTGCCATCTTGATTTGCATCCATGGTAATGTTAGTATTCAGCGTTACGCTACTGTTTCTTATGCTACTTATTGATACTTCTGAATTATTTGGTGTTGCATTATATGTATTTAATCTGAATAACATTGAGCACAAGTGGTATCTATTTCTAGTCACACCTCCCTGCATTTCTCCTTCTTCCTCCCATCTCTCTGATGCTTCACAGTTTTCATGTTTAATTGGCTTATTATTTAGGACATTTAGGAGAGGAGACTATATCTCAATATTCACTTCAGTTTTAACTCTAGTTTTTTTGTTTCTCTGTTTGTTTTTCCCGAGAAAGGGTTTCTCTGTAGCTTTTGTGCCTGTCCTGGAACTAACTCTTGTAGACCAGGCTGGCCTTGGAACTCACAGAGATCCACCTGCCTCTGCCTCCTGAGTGCTGGGATTTAAGGCCTGTGCCACCACTGCCTGATAAGTGTTTTTTTATGTAGAAAAGATTTAAACGCTTGTAACCAGCCTTTCCTTCTGCTTTTAGGCCTCCTAAAGGAGTTGAATCTTTCCCGGAAAATGTTCACTTAAAAGTTCACTCAGTCACAGGGAAGAAAATGTGAGGAGTTAAATTAGTTGTTTGCTTTGTTCACCTCTGTCTCTGGGGTTCTCTGAACGTTTTATGGCTTTTCAAACTTCAGTATTTCAGTAGACATTTCTACTCTCATCATCTCAACTTTGAAAAGTCCTGGCAAGAAGAATAAACTTGCAGTCGGTGTGCCTTTGTGTGCAGACAGAACATAGGGCACCTGTGTTCCTATGGCAGGCAGTAGCTTTGAGATGGCCTTTTAAGCTACTAAATCATTATGCTGGGAATTTCGCCACGTCACAAAGTCAGAGACTTCCTGTGAAGGCACACCGGCTTCAAAACGGACAAGGTTTTACTTTTTCCTAATGTAGCCGCATTAAAACTCACTTTTCACTCTTCCCTGCCCTTGCCCTCTCACCTGGAATGGGCGTATGGCTAATGTGCCCCTGTAGATTTACTACTCCCAAAACCTCACAGAAGCATCTATTGAAACAGTTGTCTTACGGGATCACTTTTTAAACGTAATAAATGAAGCCGATTTGAGCCACAGCTTATGCATACTCTTTGCATAGATGTGAATGAGGTTTACCATTGGGTATAAGATATTTACATCCGTTCATCAAAATACGACTCCTTCTGTAGACTTTGAAAGCCAAGCCTGTAATATACATTATGATGGTAATTTAAAAACAGAACATAGAGTAGAAAGATAGATGCACGGCGTCTGACTCTCTACAGCTCTAGTAAATTTTGTACCTTAGGGTAGACAGAATACATTTTGGGTTTCTCGTGCAACAATCATTTTGGAAACGCGTCACTCAACTGGCTTCTTTTACTCATTATTATTTAGCCTAAAGATCTGAGGAATCTCTTTTTATTCTGTCGTCAATTTATTTCTAAGAAGCGCTACTGCCTTTGTCAGCTCGAGCGAACATTTCCTGTCTTTCCATTTACAATGACTGTCAAGCTCGGGAGCCCTTGCCACCCTCGTTTCATCAGCTCTCTCTAAGGGTCGTGTTTCTTTCCCCCGTGGAATGTATTCCTCTACAAATTAGTTTAACAGATATCTCAGGAAAAGCATCCGAGCTGCAGAGAAAGTTCTATTTTTAACCCCCTTTCAAAGCAAAAGAGTAAGAATATCTTTCAGCTTCCCTATATTTTTGTAAGCCTTAAATCTTTTCCTCCAAATCCTGGACAAAAAAGAGCTTGGAAAGCCTTCGTTGAATTGCACGAAGGACATGTGGTTTCGACCTCTGCAGGAACCCGGGGCTGCAGCCCCGCTGTCCAGGCACCATCCTTCTCTGCAAAGGTGAAATGATTTAGAGGCCTAGAGAAACTTAATTTTTCTTGATCACCATGTGCAACTCGGAATTTTAATGGCAGGCATAATTAATTCTTCTGATGTTAATCATCAGGGCTGGGCTCCACAATTATCAGCCTGGTGCAGCTGGGGCATGGTGCAGACATGAAAAATTAGGAAAATGAATCAGTAATAGGGTGGCAGATTTAATCTGCATCATGAAAACAAAGTTAAAAAGAGGAAGACCGGGAGGATTCCAGCCAAAGCTTTTGTGCCAATGCACAGTGACAGAGCTGAAAAATGCTGCCGATGTCCAAAGTGATTGGTAATTACCAAGCCATTGAATTTTTTATTGTCAATTTATCATTGCGCCAGAGGTTAAATTTAACATCTTCTTCTAAAGCCATCACTCTAAGAAGGCGGCCTGCGTGTCACGTGGCTCAGAGTCAGCAAAAGGTCAATCAGGTATCTCTTCTGTTTGCATGCGCCTCCAAACCCTCCTTCCTCCCAGGCTACTGCAGGCTGCCTCCTGTCTGCCTCTAGGTCTCCGCGACATTCAGATAAGCACCAGATCGTGACACACACACAAGCACACACACACTACACACACACACACACACACACACACACACTTTTCTCTCTATATTGGTATTTACTGAGAATCCTGGCGCAAGAAAAGAATTATTTCTCACGTAAGAAAAACCCTATCATCCTAAGCCCTGATACATTTTCTTAAGGTGCAGTCAATCTCTCTCGGCTGCCCTGTTTCTCTCTGTCTCTCTCTTGTCTCTTTCTTTCTCGCTATAGGCACTAGAGGAAATCATATGACCCTTAATTAAATTAAAATTGCACAATTTCAATAGATTCGGATTTAATTCTTTTTTTTTAAGCTTCCTTTCCTCCCCCGCCCCAGGATGTCTCTGTTATTAATAGTTGAGGGGAAAACCCTTAGTTTAGACGGAAGGGGATATTTATCCGTGTGAATACCGCACACTTCAAATAACTGTGTCTTTAAAAAGCATTCAGAAGTGTTTGACAGATCCGGTCCTGCTGGTGAAATCCCACAGGGGCAGCTTCTCCTGTTCAGAAAGTGGTGCGAATTCTTGAATGCGGCCACTGCCCCACCTTGAACACTTACTTCGGTGTTTCCTTGTTCATACGTGTGCCTCTGCTGCCACACACACACTTTGAAATGGAGAGCAGTTTCTTGTTAAGGGAATGATATGTAATTTTTTTCTAGAAATTAAAAATGGAAATAGCCTTTAGGGAGATTTGAAAAAAAATCAATGTGTGTATTAATTACTGCAATTCATTACTCAAATAAAAGTGGGCTCACCCTCTCACTGGATACAAATTTCGGGACAGGAAAATTTGCAAAAGACAAACCCTGCAATCTGATCATGCTGTCTGCTGAAGAAAGACTCTATGAGCCTGGTGGATGCTCCTCCGGGGTTAAGGGAGCTGGGCTCCATCCCAGGCTGGTGGACGCTCCTCGGGATAGAGGACCTGGGCTCCATCCCAGGCTGGGGCAGTGAGTTATTACCGTTGAATACAAAAGCTGGCCACGTGACTGTCACCTACCAGCAGTGCCAGGAGTCCTCCAGCCTGGGTTTCCTGAGACCTTGCTTTTCTGAGACCTCACTTTTCTATAATTAAATCTGAACCATAAAAGCCATACCTGTCAAATGACCTCCAGCTGCCCTCATAAACAACACTGGGAATTTTGCTGGTAGCAGCCAGGCATTAGGAAAGAACATTGGAAAATATCCTATTTAGCTGCCTCCAGCCTTCCCTCTCACACTGCATAGCCCCCCTTATCTCTTCCCACACTAAGCTTTACANTACACGCCCCCCCCCCATTTTGGAATTTAGGTAGAGGACTGGAAAATACAAAGCAAATAAAAAAATATAATATATTGAAAAGATTCTGCTGTCTTCTCCTGAATTAGTACCCTGTCCTTTTAGGAAGGGGAGGAAGAAGAATGAAGGAATGCAGTTTTTCTAACAGCGTTTGGCTGTCTTTCTTTGATCATGTTTTATGACTAGAGGATAAATTACCATGTGACAGTTTCTGTTTAAAACCTGATCATGCTTCGTGTGCTTTGAATCCTGCCATAGTTTGCATAGTTGCCTTTTGCCTGAGCAAGCCTTAATGCAAAGAAGAGCAGCTTGGAGCATGGCACATATTCGCGAGTTCTTCTCCGCTATTGGAATCTCCTACTATTTTAATTGGATTCTTTCCAAAACTGCAACTAATTAAGAATCAATTCAGGACCATTAGCAAGTGGGACAAGCTAGCTGGTGCTGCATATTTCAAAAGAGTTAGTTTTAATGAGAGGTGTAACTAGACTGGGCGGGGGGAGGACAGATTAAAGATAGTGTAGGGACCTTCTCTGGATACCTGAACGACTAATGGTACATGAAAAGATGCTGAATTTGTAGTCCTCTGTAATTGCTCTACCTACTGCTCCTAAGGAAACTTTAAAGACACAAACGCAGGCATTTAGGGGTGTGCGGGAGGCTCAATAGCTGTTTATGAATGTTGCAAGTCGTTGGCTGCAGTAGCGCATCGCCCCTCTCAGTGGAGAACCATATGTTGTCTGCTTTCAGTCACGTTAACCTCGGTCCTGCCAACCCATTTTCTCTTCCCTGGGCTTTGTGCTGGTGCACATCTGTGGATCAGACTGCCTTGTCTGCAGATGGTGTTTTTTAATTTGTTCGAGGGCTAGCCGTGCCATATTTTTGACAGCTGTTCTCCAGGTCCTTTACCACAGAGGAAAACTTCCGTAGAACCTGGCGCTGGGGAGGGAAAGCTGATTCTCATAAACCTCATTAGTTGCTTCTATTCTTTCTCGGGTCTTGGTATCCAGTGTCGCTTTGTTACTCTGAGTTGTGTGCAGGCTGGTGCCCCTCTCCAGAGGCGGAAGGTGGGGAGTTGCTGTGTGGTAAGCCTGCTTTGACCATTACATTATGAATATATGTGGAGCTGCAATGGATGGCCGAATATTTAATCATCAGGGAGGCCAGGCAATAAATCAAATGTCTGAACTTGGATGCATTATCTGAAATGCCTGATTTCAGACTTAACCTTCTTCATGGACTTCTGTCGTGAGAAATTACCTGGACCAAGCTTCTTCATTTGAAGCAATCACAATCCAACTACGGAGCTCTTATGATTGTAAGATAATGGCAATAAAAAAGAGATTGTTGGCTTCTTGAAGTGGACATGGACAATAAAAATATATTACTCTATAGAAAAATCATTTTACTAAGTTTGGGTTTGATGACACTTTCGAGGTGGAGCAGAGTAGAGATTGAAAAGGCAATTACAAGGACATTGAAGACTTATGAGCGTAAGGAATTCTTTAAGGTGTGTAGGACTAAGGAGAGCCATGAATGCTTATTGGAAATTGTTTCTGCTCAAAACCGTTAGCAAAACAATGGGGTAGCCAGTTGGAACCTAGGCACTGTGGCTTATACTTGGGCCCTCAGTGTGGAAAAATGTTTCTTGTTATCCCCCTGCATCCCATTCACCCGCCGTCATCCGGGATTGGCCCTCACGACCCCTTTCTGCATATAATCAGTCACCCAGATCAGCTAATTCTCCCTCCATTGCTCAGTTGTCATTTTCTCTCACCTCTGTGGCCTGCATTACCTTTTTAAAAATATTTTTACTTATTCCTCGAGAATTCCATAAGCATACATAAAGTTTTTTAATCATATCCACATCACACTCCTCCTGGATCCCCTATGATGCATCATTTCTTACCTACACCCCAGGAAGGGCCCTTGCTTCTTCTGCCCACTCTCACTCCCCGAGTCCTTTTCCTAACATACCAGACTAGCTGCTGTCTCAACTGTCTCAGGTGTCTCAACTGTCATTTAGTTATCAGTTCACTCAGCCCCCTCCTTAGGCTTAGAGCTCTCTAGGGCCAAGGAGTTAAGTCTTTCATACCTGTATCTCAAGCCCTAGAGATTGCACACAGTGGGAGATCAAGAGAAGCAAACTAAATTACCTCCTACCATATATTACCCTGTTCCAGGCCGTGGGCACATAGCAGAGAGTTAGACTCCTGAAATTCTGTGTCCTTATGAACCTCAGATTCATATCAATAGCTATGAAAATGAGCAGGTGATCTCAAAAGCTTGTTGTCTGGATGGGAGCTGTATGGAACGTTCAGGTCTTGTCCAAGCACATAGGTGCCCATCTGATGGCTACACAGAAGAGATCTGAAGTCTGAGGAATCCTGTAGCTCCCGGCTTCAAAATCAGCTTCGCTTCACCTATTTCAGCAGGACAGATAATTCCAGGAAGTTGAAGAATGCAATCTCATTGGGCCAAGGCTGTGTGCTTGCCGGGTTGCCAGTTGGTGATGTTTCCTTTGTTCTCTTGTTCTAGGTTGACTCTAAGCTTGACTCTCTGGCTTACTTTGGCCATTGGTTTCATAGGCAATGTGAAATCGTCAGAGACGAGAAAAGCACTCACACGCCAGGCTTGTCCATTTGCGTTGTAGATAGAGCCATGGCTATTGCCATGATGGAGAAACTTGGGCTGAGGTGCTGGGAGAGGAAAGATCCATAGCTTGGTTACCCTCCTGGCTCTAGCCAACTACAGATAATCTTCTGGAGTGAGAGGCCATTATGGAGTCCCTTGTTCCCAGCTGACCATCCCACCGACCACAGAGGCATGAGCCCAAAGCAGCCAGGACTGTCTCGGATCAGCAGCAGCGTGAAGCTGACTGATGACTTGTGAACAAAAATAAATGGGTTATTACTTGAGACCACTATGCTTTGGGTGATGTGCCACACGGAAGCAGGTAAGTAATACGAGGCTACACGTACCGTCTCCCTTCTAGCTGGCCAGATGAGTGTACTACATCAGCAGTCCCAACTGGAAGAATTCTAAACGTGGAATGGAAAAACGTTGCAAAACACATAATCCATTTTAAGCCTGGTAATGTGTGACATTTTTGATCTTTCATGTAACATGAGGATACCATCTCACGGGGCATGGGCAAGGACTGGAATAATCCAAGATGTGAGGTGCTGGAGTGGAGACCAGTGAACAGCTATGCTCCTTCACAACAGGCCCAGGTGCCTGTCCTCTCTTTAATCTACCTGCTTTTCTTGTCTGGATTTCAGGTCATCAGGGTGGTTCTCTCACAGCTGCCCAGCATCCTTTCACTGGTCCCTACCTCCCCGCACTAAATGAGGTAGTTACTTAAAACCCAGGACAGTATATTGGACGACACTCCATTATTATAGTTTTAAAAGAGAAATTGGGGTCAAGACTTCACAAAGCATGCTGGCTAATCACATTAGTTGAGGTTCAGTTACTGAAATAAAGAATCCGTTCTGGCTAGTTTTAGCAGGACAGGGAATTAATTAGCTCACAGAATTATTGGGAAGGTGGAAGAAAATAGATCCGAGTCGAGCTTTCTAAAAACCTCCTGGTTCTCTACTTTTTAAATCGATGTTCCATAGTGCTTATCCCTCTACTGGAATGTAAGGCCCAAGGGGCAGTAGACATTGCTTTGTTTGATTCCAAACTCCAGGCACCTAGAACAGTGTGGCACCTGTAGGCTCTCAAATACACACTTGAGATAATAAACAGGGATAGCTTTGAAGTGAGAGACCCCAGAAGGCCTTTTAGCTTATTCCCAAGGAGACTGCAAAGTTTCAGATGAAAAGAAGAATTAAAGAGGGACACGGATGCATTATGGGGGACCTGGGAGTGTGTTAGAAAAGTTATTAACACCATGGACAAATAGACACGGCGGGGCCTCTGAAAAAGAGGAAACCAGGACCTGTGTGGCCGAAGTGGGCATCTCTTAATCCTTCCCAAGGATAGGGTGGTTTCACAGCACAAGTCTACAGCTAGGCTCTCAGATTCTCTGGCCAGAGAGAGAGAAGTGTGTGGGAGCAGATGTGTGGACAGCAATAGTCCTTTAGGTGTAAAGTCACTTCCTGGGCGAGAGGGGTAAGGAGTCGGCTAGCTCAGGTCTCACAGTGGCTCAGTAAGGGTGCCTATCAGAATCTGTGGGTGAGGAAATGGCTGCAACAGATGTTGTCACCTGGGCAGCAGCTGGACGGAGTCTGTCATTACATTCCTTCAGAGATGGAGGTTCTAGGTGACCTTTTTGAATTTGGAGATACTTGACTCTATGCTAGCGAACTTGTAGGAATTTAGCCAAACTGGACCTTACTGTCTACTAAAGGGATTTATTTTTTTATTTTTCAAGACAAGACATCGATACATCAGTATTTAATGGATTCAAGTTTGGCCGTCTCCTATTAGAGAGTGGCATGAGTAATGTATATGTCTGTGTGTGGCTGGCAACTTTTAATTAGTGGTTTCATAAATAGAGAACACTGAACTTTCAGGGCTTGAGATAGGGCTGGACTGATTTAAACATCTGAATAATTTTGGACCAGGCAAACCTCAGCTACAGAATCAAAGCCTTATCAATCATGAGGATTTTCTAGGAGATTTTGGTGCGGATTTAGGCAGATTTGACAGGTAGGTACTACAGGCGAAAAGCCATTCCATCTGGGCCTTGTAGGAGACTCCAGTTTAAAGCCTGGACCTCCAAATTACTACTTTGGTTTCCACTTTTGGGGACAGAGCATGAACATGCAGGGGACACTAGAGTCTCCTCTGCTAGCTAGTATGCAGCTTCATTCATGCATTTATTTGGTTAAAATCACTGAAGAACAGTTTGATCTATGGGAATGAGAGTTGCATACAGCATGCTGTGCCAGTTCCAGGAGCGTCCTGAGTACTTTGGAAAGGTTGGTGAAGCGACAGCAGGCATTTTAGGGATGTGGAAAAGCAGGAGAAGGGCCTCGGCCCCTGCTTCTCCTCCTGCCTCGCCCACTCCCTCTTCCTTCCTCTTTCTGGCCTTTCATTGCCTTCTTTTCTTTTCTTTTCTTTTCTTTTCTTTTCTTTTCTTTTCGGTTCTATCCTTTTGTTATTAAAGAAGCTGTATATTCCAATATATCTTTAAATCCAATTAAATTCATTCCTGAAAAAATTCCATTAAAAGAACATTAAAAAAAATCTACTCTAATTCAATAGGAGCCAAGGGACTTGAAATGAGCCTGACACTGAGGCCTTCAATCACTGAATTTCTCTGATAGATTTTACAACAATAATCTGTTATTTAGATAACTACATTTATGCTTCCAATAAATCGAGATCACTGTTAGTTCTTCCCTGTATTTAAATAAAAAGAAAAGCAAAATGCTTTGAAGCTTTTATCATGTTCACAAAGGAACAACACTGAACCAAAGGCCAGAGCCTAAGCCGTTAGAGATGTTTAACCAGTTAGCAAATTCTACCCAAATTGCCTCTTCATGGCGTATCTTATCTTTGTTTAAAAACTGGCTCTGCTCACTCAGCTCTTAAAGGAATGTCTTCATCAAATCTCTCCCTTCAGAGAACCCTGGGGAAGAGGAAGCAGAAAGAGTGTAAGAGCCAGAACCGATGGAGGACACCCAGGAAACAAGCCTAACACAGCAGGGCTGGTGTCCGTGTGGACTCAGGCAGCATGCGCAGGGCCTGCATGGGTCTACAGCAGATGGAGGTCCTAGAGCTGAGAGGAGAAGTAGACACGGCCCATCCTTAACCCAAAAGCTGTCTTCAATTGATAGCCATTTGCAAATGAAAAATTAGCTTTCTCCAAGGAAGAAACAAAGCATCATTAAGGGCAGACAGCATTCCCAACAGTAGACGGCCAAGACAGAATGAAGTTGGGCATCTTTGGAGGCTTTTGTCTCCCAGTGTCGACAGTGTTGGGTTTTATTTGTCTTGTTTTACCTTACAGGCCCTTCTGGTGTACGTTATCTCCTGATTTTGTGTTTTGATGTGTGTGTCTCTGCATCTGCTTCCTGGGCTTTTTCTTGCCTTTTTTGTTGGCTTTGTCTTATTCTAATTTCTCTGTTCTTTATTTAGCTTAGTTTATTTCACTACTATTCCTTAGGTGCCTGTGTTTTCTAAGGAGAGACAGAAAAGGTGTTGAGCTGGATTGGAGGGGAGGTGCAGAGAAACTGAGAGAAGTAGGGGGAGGAGAAATTGTAATCAGAATATACGGCATGAAAATATTTCTTTTAAATAAAAGAAAAAATTGTTTTGTAAAACAAATGGATCAGTTTTCTGTCTTAGGGTTTTATGGCTGTGAAGAAGACACCATGATGATGTCAACTCTTATGAAGGAACACACTTAATACAGTTCAGAGGTTTAGTCCATTACTGTTGTGGTGAGAATCATGGTGTCAAGCAGGCAGACATGGTGCTGAGGGAGTTGAGAGTTCTACATCTTGATCTGCAGGCAGCAGAAGGAGACTGTGCCACACTGAATGTAACGTGAGCATCTGAGGCCTCAAAGCCTGCCCTTACAGTGACACACTTTCTCCAACAAGGCCACACCTACTCCAACGACCCACACCTCCTAATACTGCTATTCCCTATGGGCCCTGCATTCATACACATGAGTCTGTGGGGGCCATTCCTATTCGATCACCTTTACCCACTACACAGGTGAGGAAAGAGGTGAGTTATCTGATATAGACAACATGAGTTCCTACAAAAGGAGATATTTGCTGACCAGACCCATCAGTTCCCAGGCCTTCGATTCCGCAGGAAGGTACCAGTTTCCGCTTGCCCAGAGAGTGACGGGATGGAAACACACACAAGCTTGCAAACACGTTGATGAGTCACAACGGGTTCTGAAATCTACCGAGACATCAGAGGAACCTGGGGGCACAGAGCTAGTAAATGTCAAAGCAAGTGTTTTTCAGGTTGCATGTGATTCTCACTCGTGTGTGTGTGTGTGTGTGTGTGTGTGTGTGTGTGTGTGTGTGTGTGAATGAAGATGCTCACATATCCCAGTACCCGTGGGGAAGGACAGCAGCTTTGGTTGTTATTCTTCACCTTCCTTCCACCTTATCTGAGACAGGGTTTCTCTTCTGTTGATGGATGCTGTGCATCCCAGGATCATTGGTCCATGAGCTTCTCCACACCGTTCCTCCCTCCCTTGTTCAGTACAGGCATATGCCACCATACCTGGCTTTCACGTGGGCGGTGGGGCTGGAACTCAGGCCCTGGTGCTCATGCAGCAAACCTTTTAGTGACTAATCTATCTGCCCAGACCCTGCATCATTTTGACGACTTCAGCATTTGTTTGCAAACTTTCTTGACGTAGAGATAGAAATTGCTGCACATTTTTGAAAAGACTCTTGTCAGTTCTTGTAAAAAACTTTTCTCCAAAGGAAAATTTCAAAAGTTATGGCTTAAAGTGACATTTAAGTGTTGTCTAGCAAATCCCTGACTGAAGATTCACCTCCCATAAGTCTTCTATCATTAATCTGGAGGGAAATTTCCATCTGATCATGCATCTTCATTAATTCCTCTCTCACTATTATTTTATCAACCACTTAGAGGCCCTCCCTTTTCATTAGATGTATTCTAAACACACAGTGGCGCTGGGCTTGGGGTACCATGTGTCTGAATCCACGAAGCTGATAGGGCAGGTTATCTTGAGGTGCATTCAGGACACTTACACAGGAGCATTGCTGATGGCAAGGTTTTCTGTGGGATTCGGCAAAGGATGCTTTTCTTAAGTCTCAAAAAATAACAGAGAGAACCAATGTCTGACTTGTCTGTTGTGGGTATTGTTTAATTTTGCACATTTTGTCTTATTAGGACATCCATTAATTAAGCTGGAGCATGCAGGAAATGAAACTTTATTCCTGTACAGCAAACAGTACATTTTTTTTCTTTTTCGAATTCATTCTTCTTGGTGAAGGAAAGGTATTCTTTCTCAAACCAGGGTAAACTGTCAAGTGTTTAAGGGTTGTTGATCACTGATATGTTTTCTAAATTACAAACACCTTGAGCTAACCCATTCCTCCATCCTGAAAAGCCACACTCATTTCCAGAGAAAAGGATTGTGTAAATTCATAGTTGAAAGGCTAGTTTCTCATTCAGTTTTCTGAGTTTGCTTAAATTATGGACCAACAATGAATCTACTGTCACAGCTCAGCTTTGTTCAGCTATAGACACAGGACAAACAGACAAACAAACAACAAAGCAAAGGGGATCACCATAGTATATTTTGACTACTGTTGCAAAGATATCTAAGGGGAACAATTGAGACCAAAATATAAGGACATGTATATGAAAGATGTCAAAACCCATTGCTATGTATGCCACCCTCTAGAATCAATATAAAATTACCCTAGCCTGGCTGCCTTACAATTAACAAAGCTTTATGTCCTACAGTCTTAGGACTGGGAAGTACACAATTGAGGCTCCAGGAGATTCGCTGTCTGGTAAGGGCTTGTGCTGTCCTTCAGAAGCATCACTTCTGTATCCCCACACGGTAGAGGGTGGACCCAGCAAGGCAAGTCGCTCTCCCTCTCTCTCATTTGTGTAATCTGCTGTGTTTACTTTAAAGCAATATTTTCTCTTCTTTGCTATGACCGTAAGTGTGCGTGGGGAGATATTGAGAGCCATGACAGTTGGTAAGCTTTTGCAAGCGAGGCATTCCTGTATGGGAGTGACAGTCCCACATGGGAGGGGTCGCCCTCAGAACTGGCTTCCTGAAAGTTTCACCTGTTGAAACTAGCACACTGGGGATCAAGCTGAAACTTACGAATTTGGGGGACACGAGGGGACCAACTGTGACAGCAAAATCACTCAAAAACGAGATGAAGTCAGTTGTGACACAGAGAGAGAGCAGATGCATTGACAAGCTGGATTGAGGACAAAGACTGGAGTTGGGGTGCAGCTGTGCTGAGCTTTAGAATGTTCAGGAATTTTTTTGTATTTTGCTTGGTCATGAATTTTTATTGCTTGCCTCATGAGTACTCTGTGTTCAGCTGACTAAGAACTCACGGGAAGTAAGCACTGTTCAGGGGTGGTCTTCCTTACCCGAGCCCCAACCACTGAGCAGCAATTGATTCATATTTTAATATTTGGATTCGTGTATGTTAAGGAAGCACAGAATTCCTGAAATTTGTTAGAAAGAGTTTACTTAAGGAAAGGCCACCATACAGGGATGCCACAAAATCATTCTGAAGGCTGAGAGATTGGGTTCAACTATAGGATTTTGTAGGAAAGGAGACTTATTACCAAGCTGGAGAGCAGTAGACTAAAAATGAAAAAACACAATCAGAAATTATGAGGGATAATTTTTTTGTTTTGTTTTATTTTCTAAAACAATTTGACAGGATGCTTGCCCCAAGCAGCCCAGTGCGCTGAGCTTCTGTGAGGAAACAACGAGGAAGGGTGGGGGTTCCTTGAACGGACCTAGCAGGAGTCCTGTTTGAACTGGAGTCAGTCTTGAAAGAGAGGACAACCCAAGATTGATCCTAGTCAAAAGAGCAAAACAAAAACCAAAATGAAACGAACAAAAAACAGCAAGGAAAAATGAAATCATTTTTTTCAGGAAAATGGATAGAACTGGAAATTACAATATTAAATGAAATAAGCCAGATTCAGAAAGACAGAGTGCATGTTTCCCCTCATAGATAGAACTTTGATTTTAATTTTCATACATCTCCCTGTGTGTGTGTGTATTTGTGTGTGTGTATTTGTGTGTGTATGTGTGTGTGTGCATGTATACTTATGTGCATAGGTCATAAGATTCAAAAGGAAACCATGAGAGGAGAAAAAAGAGATCTCAAGGGAGGTGGAGAGAAAGAAAAGGAGAATAGAATACACGTGTTAATAACATGAATGCTGAGTGGGGGCTACCGGACTAGGAACACAACCAGGAGGAGCTCAGTGGTTGAAGAAGGATCAGCAGAAGAAAGGATGAAATGCTATAATGAAGCCCATTACTTTGCTCTTAGGAAAACATGCCAAAGAGCTTTGTTTGGGTTGTGAGAGTCAGTCTTTCTCAGGTGCAGATCGTGCAGACGTGGCGAGCCACAGACTAAGGTGGAGAGGACGACGACATAGTACTCAGATCATGAACTAAACCCTGGGGTTGTCACAAGGGTAACTTCAGGGGTATGAATTTTATCAGACGGTCTACGGACTGGCTCCTCATTCAGGGACTTCTGACAGTGTGTGGCCAATGGCTGGGGTCACACAGTCGTGACGTCATAAAGCTCTGGACTTCAAGAAGCTGCCTATGATGGGATTCTCCATCCTCACAGCCTCCCATAGTCCACACCTGAGCTTTATTGACGGTGCTAGAGCTCTCACCTAATTTGTCTTCAGCATTAGCAGTGTCCCAAGCAAGCGTTAGACTGCTGGGATGTGATGGTACTCTTCTCCTTGGTCAGTAATACTGCCTCTTCCCCCTTACCCATTGCAAGGTTCATGCCTGATGCCCTAGAGGGAAAGACAGGTTGACAAGGGACAGCATGACTGATTTATTTGAGTTTCATGTGACACAAGAACCTTTAGCGATGAAGACTGGAAAAACTGTTTTTATGGACAGTCTTGTGGAAGTGTGATGACCGGCCAGCTAAAGGAGGCGGCCTGCCGGGAGCGAACAGGTACTTAGCAAGGCCATTAGTCTTCAAATTCTTGGCCTCCTGGTGTTGGGAAAGATTCTTCTGGAATGAGACTCTTAGAACCTTTATTCAGGGGAAGACAAAGAATTCTTTCTGATTTGCTTCAGAGGCAGATGGCTGAAAGGCAGGGTGA
>LOJH01039315.1:0-14869 GCA_001685095.1 Ellobius talpinus | reverse complement strand
CCTTTGGAAGAGCAGGCAATGTTCTTAACCTCTGAGCCATCTCTCCAGCCCACAATCCTGGTTTTTCTTAGAAAAAAAAAAGGAGGAAAGTAGAAAGGAAGGAAAAGAAGGGAAAGGGCACAAGCAAAGGTCTTACATGGCTCTATCTAGCAACCTAGTTTCCAGCAGGGTTGAATACACATTAAACTTGTTAGAGGAAGAATATTCCTGAAAGATAAAGTTAAGATTCTTTGGTGTAACAGACAACATTGTCTGCAGTAATAAAATAAAAATGGATATTAATGGGAAACAATTATTCTTATTTTCCAGTCTTATTCTTTCACATATATTTTCCACTGCACCATTTCCCTCAGCACTGGAGATTAAAACCAGATAAGGACTCTACCACTGAGCTACCGCCCCACCTAATCCTTCTCTTCTCCTACTAGTTCTTCCTCGGCCCCTTTCCCCCAGTTCCATTGCTAGAATTGCTTGGCCTTCAAAGAGATGACCTCCAAAATTCCCATCCAAGCCTTTGGTTAATGCCCAAGTTCTTTCTTGCTTTCATTACTTGTATCATGAGACTCTTTCAAAAGCCTGGCATAGCTGTGCCCAGAGACTCGCCTTCTGATTCAAAAGCCATTCATCAAGACAGCATGGACCACGTTATTGCCAGCTTTTCCTCAAGCTGGATCCATGCAAACTCAGTGACATGACAGTCTCACCTCTACACTCTCTTCTTGCTGAATCACACACTAGATGCCTTGCTTCCCACTTTTCTTCCAGCATCCAAAGAGTTACTGAAATTCTCTCAGATCTTTCACATACATTCCTACTACTTCCCATTCCTAAAGAATTTACCAACATGTATATATAACACATAGAACATGAGTTACAGTAAAGTTCGGTACTTTTTTTTGCTGTGTTTTAATTTTTTAATTTATTATTGTGGGTATGATGCATGTGGGCTGGAAAGCATGTGGAGAAGACAACTTTGTGAGTCAGTTCTCTCCATCCACCTTTGTGGGTCCCTGAGAGAAAATACATGTTGTCATAGGTTTGCATGGCATGTCATCATCACAGGGTTTGTATGGCATGTTGTCATAGGTTTGTATGGCATGTCGCCATAGGTTTGCATAGCATGCCATCATCATAGGGTTTGTATGGCATGTTGCCATAGGTTCATATGGCATGTACTTTACCTCCTGAGCCATCACACTTGTCCCTCAAGTTCTATTCTTTTTTAAATTTTTTATTTCATGTGCATTGGTGTTTTGCCTGCATGTATGTCTGTGTGAGGGTGTTGGGTCCCCCAGAATTGTAGTTACAAACAGTTGTGAGGTGCCATGTGGGTACTGTAACTTGATCCTGGGTCCTCCAGAAGAGCAATCAGTGCTCTTAACCACTGAGCCATCTCTCCAGCCCTGCAAGTTCTATTCTTAATTATAAGTAGAATGAAGTAATTAATATCTATCACTGAGTTTATTTTAGATGTTTTGAGAGTTTAAATGTTAACTTAATCCTCACAACATGAATAAATGGCAATGAAGAAGCCTGTCAGTTCATCAGAATTACATCATCTAGGGCTGGGGGTAAGAGAATTAGATATGAGAACACCTGCCCCATCCCACATGGCTACATCATTATATTTAAAGAAAGTGATATTTTTTCATTCTCTCTTGGAATGGAAGACTAAAAAGCATGTATCAAACATTTTCACCTGCTATCTGTTTCTTCTATCTTATACCCTCATTTCCTACTTCATCTATGACTAGCAATCTGCAGACTTAAGACAATGAGGATCAAAGCGAATCAGAATGTTATAGGCAAGAGCTAGCATGACATCTGATACAAAGAAGATTAGGGCATTCAAAATTATTAAAGTCACTTATTTATTATTTATTTGTTTACTTATTGAGACAGGAACTCACCATGTAGACCAGGCTGGCCTTGAACTCAGAGATTTATCTGCCTGCCTCTGCTTCCCAAGTGCTGGTATTAAAAGCCTGGCTTTTTGGGGTTTCAAGAAAGGGTGTTGCTGCGAAACCCTGGGTATCCTGGTCTGGTGCTGTTTATGTATGCTAGTCTAGCCTCAAATATAAGGCAATCCTCCTGCCTCAGTCTCCCAAGCATTAGAATTACAGGCGTGTACCACTATGTCTACGAAGTAATTTTCAATATTTTATTTTTCTTAGAGATAGGAGCTTGCAGTACTACTTGGCTGGCCCCAAACTCCTAGTTCAAGTGATCCTCCTGCCTCAGTCCTCTGAGCGGCCAGGACTATAAGCAAATATCATTATTTTCAGCTAATAACTTAAAAATATAAAGCAAACTTTTCTGCATAGCTGAGTGTTATCTCAAAATAATCCTAATTAAAAGTATTTAATATGACTATACACAGAGCATAGTGTTAGGCACAAGTAATAATTGTCCTCAAATAACTTATCTTCAACTGAAGAATCAGGGTACAAAGGAAAGGCAGGAGGAATACAAGGTAATAGAAGCAGAAGAAAATACTGTCCATAAGGCCACCGGGCAGGGCTTCTTAAAAAGGTCAAGGCTTGGCGGGGTGGGAGAGATGGCTCAGCAGTTAAGAGCACTTGCTGCTTTTACTCAGGACCCAGGTTCGGTTCCCAGCAGGTCACAACCATCTCTAACTCCAGTTTCAGGGGGTCAGATGCTCTCTTCTGGCCTCTGCAGGCACCAGGCACACACAGACACACACACACACACAGGCCTATACACAAAATAATTTTAAAAATGAAGTAATTAAAAAAGAAAAGAAAAGGCTTAAATTTGGTTCACACTAGTGAAGTAAGGTGTAAAAGTATGGATGAGCAGCCAGTACGTGGCTGGTGATGACCAGAGGCGAGCAAAGCACATCGAATGACGAAGATGGGGTGAGAGGGGAACCCTCAGTGGGGAGTGAGAGCGACGTGGAGCAAGTGGT
Source organism: Ellobius talpinus (assembly GCA_001685095.1). Lineage (NCBI taxonomy): Eukaryota > Metazoa > Chordata > Mammalia > Rodentia > Cricetidae > Ellobius > Ellobius talpinus. Next base: position 11,940 of record LOJH01039315.1, on the reverse strand, counting down.
GTTTCACAAAGGTGGAGCTGCAGAACAGAGCAATTGAGAAGAGGGCAAGCCTACGACACCAGAGGCCAGTCTTGACAAGTGACTGACCCATGCATGAGGAAAGAGCAGTCCTTCCTGTCTACTCTCCAGGTTTCCGCTTCCTATGGAAAATGCTCCAGTCCCTACTCCTTTCTGTATTTCCTACCAACAAGTGTTGTGCAAAATGGCAGAGTGCTATAACAATATACCAAATGATATAAAGAGAGGAGATGTTATTGTAGGTCTTTACCTTTATGATTAAGGTATATCTAAAAATATTACTGTTCATCATCAGATTATTTTAAATGCCAGTAACCTTCCTTGAAGAAGTTTTTGACAAAAGAAGCAATTATCTATCATTTGCAAATTTTCTTGCTCTAAAAGTAAGCAGTTATATTCTATAGATAAAATTTATGTGAATAAAACTTATTTTATACAAAAATACAAAAATGTATTACCCAAAGTAAATGATTATAATTAACATTTCATCATACATACATTAAATTCAGTCAATATTCATTTATCCAATAAATATTTACTGTGTAATAAATGATAAAATACTATCAATTTAATATCATTATTTTGTCTTTATGACAACGAAGTCAGAGACATTCTGAAAAAGGTAAATATTAGCAAATATGAAACAAAGAGACAGACTCAAATATTGGCTCTGGCTTTGATCTGAAGTCACCCAGCAAGCAAACGTCATCCTTCTCAGCTTCTGCAATGAGCAGCAGACATTTGTGGAATGCTTGATGCACACGTACACCTTTTCTTAAATCCAGAACTTTGGACGTTAATGAAGTTGGGCAAGTTTGGTTCTATTCCCTCATAATCTGCAGATGAGGAAGCCAGCTCTAAGTCACAGGCTGTGAGCACAGCCCAGGGGCTCGCCCTAAATCCCACCTTTCCCATCAGCTAGGCTTCTTCTTGCTATTTCTCAAACCATAGTTACAGGGGAGGAAATAGTCAAGGGGTACAGCATTACACAAATGAAAGTTATACTCATTAGTTCAGGCTTAAAGGGACTAAAGCAAATTTTGTGGTATCTCTTTAAAGAAAACATACACACACACACACACACACACACAAATTATAGGTAAAGACCTTGGAAGGGACCCTAAAATGAAAGCTTCTCCTAGCCTCAGGAGAAGATTGCCTTTGGATGCAACAGAAAAGAAAATCACCAAACAACTTAGTAAAATCAAAAATTGCCCCCAAAACTGAGACTATGTCCTCTAAATCATATGAAAAGGACATAGAAATACAGGGCCAATTTGGCCTTTATTTCCTCATGTTCAGTCACAAAATTCCAAACAAAAACTTCCAGATAAAGTTGTCTTTGTTGTAGCTTTATTATGACTAAAAGAACAAATTACCAATAATTATAATAAATGACTATAATAAAAGTAATGAAGAATTGCTTTTCTAAAATAATTAAGCTAAAACATCACACCATATATTAATTACTGTCTTATACACACAGGCATAAACACGCACATACTCACACTTACAGTTTGGCAAGCAAAAGATCTCATTAAAAAAAATTACCTCGTCTCCGCCCATAGCTCCTGGCTGCATGTAAACAGAAGAAAACCATGGGTATTTGTATCAAAATGGTGAATTTAGAAATTAAAGAAATGTTCACACAAACGTTATCTAAGTGTTCTTGAAACGTGAATCTGAAGATCCTGTTCTGCTTCACAGTTCACACGCCGGGGAAAACCTTCATGAAGCACTAAAGTCCAATCGCTATGTCACAACAACTGAAATGGCTGTGGCAGCTGCTGGAACTCAGCCACACGAGTCATGTAAGTCTTTATTGGGTATACTGGGGCCTATTATCTATATCAGACATAGATAAGAGCTTTTTAAGAATAATTTGTAAATCTTCATTTGAACTTTATATTACCATCAGATATCACTCACAGAAAAATATTCTAAATAACTAAAAGTTGTCACATATGATGGGCATTCCAAACTTCTTACTACACACACACACACACCTTTACAAATGCCCTGAAAATGTATAGAAATTATATGTCATTAGTTCTTTCTTTAAAGAATCCATTTCTGTGAATTTTTTGTATTTATGCAATTTCACATGTATGTGGCTACATATTTGTACAAGTGTGTTTGCACATACATATAGAGTCCTGAAGCTGATATCATGTGTCTTCCTTAATTGCCCACCACTTTATTTACTGAGGCAAGGTCTCTTGTTGAACCAAACAAGAGTTTGTGAGTCAGACTAGTGAAGCTGCCCTGGGGATCATGCCTCTACCCCCCCCCCAACCAGTGCTGAGATTACAAGCATCCTTGTCAGGTTTCCATACGAGTCCTGAGGATCCAAACTCCAGGACTCTCACACTTTGCTTGGCAAGTGTTTTAATCCACTGAGCCATCTCCCCAGTTTGGTTCCTATAAAATTCTTAGTGAAGTTTCTCTTACTCTCTCCATTTCTCTTCCACATCTCACCATTATTTATATCACAGGAAGGAGAAAGTACTACATTTTACATCTGTAAAATAAGTAGAAATACATCAAGGCTCTGGATCTGCCCAAGGCAGCCCATAATAACAGAATTCTGAAGGCTGCTTCTTCACAGCTTGGGCCCAGTGTTCAGCAGAGCTGACCTCTGGCTTCATCTATCACAAGTTACTACTTACAGTGGGTACTGAGAATGGAAAGATTAAATTTGAAACCTCCAGTCCAGGTCTATAAAAACAAATGAAACCTTAAACTGCATTCAATCTATGAAGCATACAATGCCACAAAACTCATTTGCACTGAAAAAGGATCATAAAATGGACTCATTAGTACTACAGAATAACGGGAAGGGAAGAAAAGCATTCCTTGAAGACGCCAGACTTTTCAGCAACATCCCTGAAACCACTCACGAGTCTCACTGCTTTCTACTTTCTAACTCTCTGTCACCTCCACCTTTGTCCTCTTTCCTTTCCCTCCATTCAAAGACGAGAAAGGGTTACCCAGTTCAGGTCTCCCCGCCTCATTCCTCAGCCCTATTACAACCTACAGTGAAGAAATCTCTTCTGAATTTATACAGCTACTATTGTTTCCATCAATCCACAGGGGATGGTGTTCCAAAGCATCTAAAAGGGCTGACTCTTCTCATTATTTGGAACCTGAAATTCATCTCCCCTCCAGGAGAGCAGCTTGCTTCACCCACAATGACATGGACAGATTAGCACTGATGGGTTAACATAGTTATTCTATTGCTGTCCCTTTGTGCCTTCTCTCCCTTTCCCAGTGATGTCATGCTGCCTGTTAAGCCACTGGGAAAAAAATCTCTACTGAGAGAGAAAATAAAAGTACTTTGTATTCAAAATTACAAATTACTCAGTGTTCTCCCTAACAACAACCCACCACCACCACCATTATCTCTCATTTCAGGGCAAATATTCTATGAAAAAAAAAATCTGATTAGAATATAAAAGTATCAGGGACCACTGGTTCTTAGCACCTCTCCTAAAGAATAAATGAGAATCCTGTTCACTCAAAACTATAACTGCCGAACACCTGAGAACACAAAGTGAATAGATTTAAGCTTTATGGGGTGGGATGAGCACTTTGATCTGAGAGAGGGGAAGAGGTGCAAAAGACCCCCCATGGACCAGGTGATGGTGGTGTTGGCCTTTAATCCCAGCACTCAGGCAGATCTCTGTGAGTTTGAGGCCAGCCTGGTCTACAAAGTGAGTTCCAGGACAGGTAAGGCTGTTACACAGAGAAACCTTGTCTTGAAAAACAAAACAAAAAGACCTCCATGGGAACTTGAACTAATGCTTCCTTTAAAGTTCATGATTTTAGCTTCTTCTCATTTTCCGTTTCTGAACAGAATTGCAAATGGGCTCCTAATGGCAGGACAACATACAGAATAGACAACCAATTTAAGAAGCAATCTGAGATACTGAAATTTGTTTATATCCCTCATTGAAGAATTTAAATATGCTCCATCTTGGCCCTAACCAGTATTTTATCTAAGATCTCTATGATAGTATTACTATAGCAGCTACAAATGAATGATCAATATATGCTTCACACCTATTAATATGCTTTAGTGTAACATGCAAATTTATGGCTTGTTTTTCTTTGTTGTTTTGGTTTTGCTTTTGTTGAGACAGAGTCTCAGTACATAGCTCTAGCTAGAATGGAATTCACAGAGATCCACCTGTCTCTGCCTCAGAGGTGCCTCTGAGGATTAAAGACATGTACCCTCACGCCCCTCCCCATGTGTAACAATTACATGGTTCCCCAACATGAGCTTTGTAGATGACACCGTTATGCTACATGTCAAGAGTTTGGGAATGGGGAGATGGCCGAGTTGGTCAAGTGCCTGCTGCACAAGCATGAGGCCCTGAGTTTGTATTCACAGCACACACACGAAAAGCCAGAATGACCACACAGGCCTATAATCAAAACACTGGGCAGGTCAACCAGCCTAGCCAAATTGGTGAGCTCCAGGTTCAGTGAAAGGCCCTGTCACAAAAAAAAGGGGGAAGATGAGAGAGGAACACATCTAATGTCGACCTCGGGCTGCCACTCACATACATTCCCACATGAACACTTGCTCATGCACACACACGAGACTGGATAGCACGTTGGTCCTGAACATAGTCTCTTAGCAGATTACACAGTCGAGGGAGAGAATAACACATGACATGCTTTGATCGTCTGTAGAATATAAGCCAATTCTGATGGTAATTTGAAATTTGATAAATTTGCTTCTATGAGGACTATTTGTGAATAGTCCAGTTTGAGTCAAATGCTTCCATTAGAGAAAGGTAATGAATATTGAAAAGAATGTTGGGGGAGAATAGCAGTGCTTTCATCTAGAAATAAGTATAGCTCTAAGAAAGATCCACCCGCCTCAGTCTCCCCATAGCCAGCTTATTTACATGGGTCCTGGGATCAAACATAGGTCAGGTCTTGCCAGACAAGCACTTCACCAATAGGCTCTCTCCCCAGCCTGCAATCTTTTTAAATTTTGGCTTGTATACATGGAAATGGGCTTCACTGTGAGAGTTGCAAACATGTATATACCATAAGACCTCCTCCTTGTTTCTCCATACTGCCTTCCTCATTTTCTTCTCTTTTATTGTTGTGTCTTTCCTCCTCCCCTAGTGTTAATTTCTGCTTTCATGACACATATATTCTATTATTCTCTCTTGCTTCTCCCTCCTTTCTTCTTTCCCCCTTACAGTCCCCCCCATTTTTCTTCTTCAGTGGTGGTGATGGTGTATGTGTGTGTAGATTCTGCATGACAGAAAATGTGATATATGCCTTTCTAAGCTTTATAACATAAAGAACTCCAGATCCATTCATTTTCCTGCATGTCATAATTTCAGATGTCTTCATAGGTGAAATTTCATTTTGTATATTTACCACATTTTTTAAATACAGGATCATACTATGTAGCCCTGATTGTCCTGCAATGCTGAGATTAAGGGCATGTGCTATAATGCCTATGTATCATATTTCCTTATCTTATTAATAGACACTTAGGTTGGCAGCAATAAACATGAATCCATAACAGTCTCTGTGTACCCTTCAGGAATGTTACTGCTATGTGCTAGATAATACATTTAAGAAGTATTAGATTGTTAGGAACCTCCATGTTGATTTCCATAGTGGCTATACAAATTTACATTCCCACCAACAATATATAAGAGTTTGTATATATCTTTGCAGTTGTTCTTTATTGAGGCAGGGTTTCACTCGGCAGTGTACGCTGACCTCAAACTCATGGTGATCCTACTTCTGTGCCTCTCAAGTGACAGAATTACAAGTGTGAGTCACCACAACAGGCTATTGTCACTTGTATTCTCGATGCAAGCCATATTCACTGGCCTGAGAAAACAATCAAGGCAGTTGTAGTTTGCATTTGTTTTAAGGCTAAGAGTGTTAAACCTTTTTATAGGTATTTACTGGCTATTTGCAATTCTTCCTCTGAAGTGAGGCATGTCCATTCAATTCATTACCACCATTAATTGTTCGGATAAGCATTTTTGTTAATTTTATACAGATTATAACTATTAATCCCCTGCTGGGTGCATAGCTGGCAGACTTGTTTTCCTGTTCTATAGGCTATCTCTTCACTCTGTTGATAGTTTCCTAATTTCATGCAATCCCACCTGCTAATTCTCAGGATTATTTCCTGTTCTCCTTTGCAGAAAGTCTGTGCCCATACACTGCCATGTCCTCCTGCAGCAGTCTGAGAGCATCAGACCTGAAGGTCTTGACCCATTTTGAATAAGGGTCTAGTTACAATCTGTCCACATATGCGTGGATACCCAATTTCAAGCACAATGTTTGAAGATGCTGCCTTTTCCTCTATGTATATTCTTGACATCCTTGTCAAAGATTAGGTGACTGTAGCTGTATGTGGTTGGTTTGGTTGGTGACCAGGTCAAACTCATGTTGAACTCCCAATCCTGCCTCCACCTATGAAGTGCTAGGATGGCAGTGAACATCATTATGCCTGGCAGGAAGCACAATTTGTTCCTGTGATTAAGACAGTGTATTACAGAGTAGTAGTCCAGGCCACCCTCAAACTCATGGCAATCCTTCTGCTGTACCTCCTGAGTTCTGAGATGACAAAGATGCATCATGCTTGGCCCGTGTCTCCCACTCTATTGGTCTACCTACACTGTGTTTGTGCCAGTACCCTGCGATTTTTCTTAGTATACCTCTGTAAAATGGTTTGAGACCGAATATTGCAGTACCTATAGCATTGCTCTCTTTATAATTAATTTCTTTTATGCTCAGAGAATTTCATAATTTTTCTGAATTTTGTTCTGGGAAAAATGCCATTGGAATTCCTACGATGACTTATTGAGTTTGTAGATCATGTCGGTAATGCAGTCATTTTCACAATATTAAGTCTGCCAGTCCATGAACAGACTTAATAGATGAGTTTCTATCGTCAACCACTTCCTTTATTATTTCTACATTATTACTGTGTGGCAGTGGGTGCCACAGTGCACAGGTGGAAGTGAGAGGATAACTCTGTGGAGTTGTATGCATTTCCACATATCCAGACAATCAACTCAAGTCACTAGGTTGCATAGCAAGAGCCTTTCCCTACAGAGAGGGCTTCTGTGTTTTAAAGTTTTTATTATTGAAGTCTTTCATTTCCTTGGTTAGGTTTATTCTAGTATTTGAGGTTTGTCTTGTGTTTTAGACAGTCTCACTATGTAGCCCTGGAACTTGCTATATAGACCAGACTGTCCTGGAACTCAGGTCTTCCTGTGTATGCTTCCTGATGCTCTAGCATTAAAGGTGTGCGTCACCACACCCTGCTCTGCTTGTTGATTTTATCGAGCTACTTCTCTTACTGTTTTTATCAGTTCTGGGTTAACTGGGGAGGTTTTTAGGATCTTTGGACTTTATTTCAATATTATTTTTTGGATATAGGGTTTCTCTATGTAGCGTGGGCTGTCCTGGAACTCACGAGAGAAAACTACCTTCACCTACTGAGTGCTGGGATTAAAGGCATTCTCCACTATATCTGGTTCCTGAACTTAATTCTTAATTATAAGAGTTCTTTTTAAAATTATTTTACATGTATGATGAGTGTTTTGCTTGCATGAATATATGTACACATTTGGATTTCTTGCATTAATTTTGTAGCCAGTAAACAAATATATTTGTCATGTTTTATTTTAAGCTGTTTAACATACACACCAAAATCACCACAGGGAAGACTGGTTACTTGATTACTTCCCTTCTAATCCTGTCTCAAACAAATATACAAAAAGCAAACCTTCCTAGGTTATTGGGTATACAAACAAGCCTGTGGTCCCAGCATCTGGAAGGTGATGGTAGGACGATGAAGAACTCAGCAATCTCCAAGACCAGTCTAGGGTATCTCAAAAAACAAAGCAAGACTTGCAAACAATTTTTATTTTTAAATTTTGAAACAGAGCCTCATGTAGCCATAGCTGGACTCAAACTCATGTAGTGGAGGAACCTAGAACTTCTGATCCTCCTGCTTTGCCTTCATGAAATCTAGGATTATAGGCAGTCACACCCAGGGCATCAGTATGCTAGGAACCAACTGATCTACATCCTCAGATCAGCAAATGTGGTGTCTTTAATTGGCAAGAATTTTTTTTAACTGTGTGTATGTAAATGTGTTTGGTGCTCTAAAATGCTAGAGGCCTCAGGTCCTCCTGGAGCTAGGCAGTTGTGAACCACCTAATGTGGTGGGTACTGGGAATAGAACTTGGGCCCCTATAAGCAACAGCAATATGTGTTTGTAACTGGTGCACTCTCTCCAGTATCCAACAGTTTATTCATTTTTGGAGACAAGGTCTCACTGTGTAGCCCTGGCTTTCCTAGAACTCCATACATAGACCAGGCTGGTCTCAAACTCAGAGATCACCCTGCCTCTGCCTCCAGAGAGCTAGGATTAAAGATGTACCATCACACCTGGCTTAAATCACCATTTGAATAGGCAACACATTAAGTTCTAATCAATAGACTGGGAACATAGCTGGTGGTAGACTATGCCTATTCTAGCATGTATGAGGCCTTGTGTACAATCTTTGTTCACTTGAATGAACACACACACGCGCACACACACATTTGAACATCTAATGTTGTCTTTTAGCTTCTACCAGAAATGAGTCATAGAAAAATTACACATAAGATCTTAAGTTTAAGCTCAAAAAGTTCCCGTTCCCTTCATTAGATTGTAAATTTGCAAAGAGCAAGAGGGTGAGGTTTGTCCCCAAATGTTCTTCTTATTTCTTTGTTGTTATAGTGGTTGAAATACTTTCAATCCAGTGATTCTCAAACCAGGCAAATAACAGAGAAGATAAGTATCTCCATAAATAACATGACTATAGCAGACAGAAATAGCACATCTTTATCTGTTACATTCACACATTATTATAAATTACCTAGGTATTTTAAACTCCTTTCCCATTTCTCTGATTCTAATCAATCTTTGTCAGGAAGATCTTTTCATCTCTTTATAAACCTCAAAAATAACAGTAATGAGTTGTCATAGTTCTGTCGTACTAGAATTGCTGAGATGCCTTATGAGGAGAATTCTGTAGGACAGAATGCTTTAATACCTGCTGATGAAAACAGGATTGTCTACTGATGACTTATCATGATCAGGGACTGAACTTTATCTGATTGGTTCAGCATCCAATTGGCCCGAGAATTTGCTTATTTCAGAGAAAGGCATTAAGATATCCAGTGTAGTGGCACATATTTTTGTCCCACCACTAAGCTTAGGCAGGAGAATCAAATGAGTTCCAGACCAGGCTGGGTTATGGTGCTAAACCGTCTCAAAGAGACAAATAAAAACCAAAACCGGAGCATCTGTTTTCAGCAAACCATCTTCTCCGGACACTATGCCAAAAAACCTTATGAGAGCTCTTCAAACTTTAGATAAATCTGCAATTTTTGATGAACAAGTCCCAAAATAATGTAGAGAATTACAGAGAGAAGAGTAGACAAACACAAGGATACTGATATGTTCGGGAGTGCACAGCACCGATGCTGGACCCTTTGGCCAGTCCTCAAGTCCCCGCCTACTAGTGAGGCATCTCTCATAAAGAAACAAGGGTTCCTTCTTAGAAAAAAAGCTACCAAAAATAACTTTCTGGGGGAGTTTAGGAACAGCTCCAGCCACAAGAGGCTGCTCATTTGCCCCATACCTGGCCTGGCTCCTATCCTGAATGAAAGCTATTCTCCACTTTGCTGAAATAGACACAGAAAGTAGAAACACTGATATTATAATTACATACCGCAAATGGCAAGCTCTTGCAGCATTTTTCTGTGACTTATTTCCCTGAACGTGTTTTTCTGGCTCACCCATGGTGCTGCTAATGACAAGATTTCATTTATATTATTCATTGTATGTGTATGAATGTATGCGCACATGCCTTAGAGCAATTTGAGGGAACTGGTTCACCTTTCACCATGCAGATCCAAGGACTGAACTCAGATTGCCAGGCTTGGCAATGAGTGGCTTTACTTGCTGAGTCAGCTCACTGGCCTCAGGATTTCATTACTTTTTAGCTGAGTAGCATTCTACTATGCATACAAACCCCACCCATCCTTTGATGGATACCTGGCTACTGTGAACAGTACTTTAATGAACATGGGCATGAAGGTGTAATTTCCTTTGGCTCTACACCCAGGCGTTTGACTGCTGGGTTTTAATTTTTTAAGAAGAGCACCCATACTAGAGTTGTACTACTGATGACTGCCAGTACATGATGAACTATGGCAGGATGGGGACGGGTGCTTTTCTCCACATCTTGCCCAGTGCTATCTTTTTGGTAAAAGGCATTCCAACAGAAATGAAGTACCACCTCCTTGTGGTTTGAATTTGCAATTCCCAAGGGATAAATAATAATGAGTTTTGTTCTGTTTTTAATTTCTATAGGCATGTCTTCTTTTCCGGACAGTTAAATAAGAACTTTTATATATCTTAATCAGTTTGTACATATGTGTGCTTGCAAGTGCTGTTGTGTATGTACATGTGTAGAAACTAGAGGTTGACTTCAGGTGTCTTCCTCAGTTGCTTTCCACCCTATCTGGGTTTTGGGTATTGAACTCAGATTTCTCAAGCTTGCATGGAAGCATTTTTACCAACTGAGGCATCTCTCCAGCCACTGACTTGGTTAACATGAGTGTATTCACACTCGTGTGGGGGTACATATGTATCTGGAGAAGAGTACCTACCACCTTAGATGCCCCTATTCAAGTATCATCCACCACTGTTTCCTGAGACAGCACTCTCATTGGTCTGGGGCTCACCAATTAAAGAGGCTGGTTACCCAATAAGCTACAGGATCCCACTATCTCCACTTCCCTAGCACTGGATTACAAGTGCGTGCTACTGGACATGGCTTTTGTGTGGCTGGCAGAGATCGAACTCATGCCTATGTGGCTGAGCTTTACTCTCTTCCCCTCCTACCAATACAGGGTGGCCTTGAACTTGCTCTGTAGCCCAGGTTGGCTTGAACTTTCCTCCTTCCTCAGCCTCTTAAGTGTCTGGAATTACAGGCCTTTGCTATCAGCCCCCAGAATAGCCAGAATTTTGAACATTTTCATCAAAAAGAAATGATAATAAACATGTGAAGTGATGAAGTTATTCTGAATTACTACACAATGTATATACTTATCAAAACATCACATTTTAGCCTGCAAATGTCTACTATACACATTATATCTATGACAAAAATAAGCATTTTCTTTTCAGTCATCAATATAAGCAACAGGGTTGAATTTCTTTATGTAATGTACACAGAGGCACACATACACTTTCTCTCTTGCAGTCCCAGGAATCAGAACAGGTTTGCTCATTTTGGGCTCCCATTGTACCCCCGAGCCTCCGCTACAGCTACACTATACTTTCTGTTGTTCTTCACTGAGCTATAATTGGCACCGTGAGAGTCTTCTTTGAAATCTGAAATGTTTACAGATTAAGCTCTGAGATTTTTTAGGTTTGAAGTTAATTACACGTGTGGTGAATGCTACAAACAGGAAGTCTAGGCTACACTGCTTACATAAGGGGAGAAAGCAAACAGGAAGTCAAAAGGGAACAATAAGAAACTAGTTGGTTCCTGTGTCTTTACTATGCAGAAGAAAATCAACTCCTGTTACTTGATGGATTTCATACACACAAGGAGTCTCTTCCAAAATCCATTAAAATCTCAAGACAACTTCAAACTTATTTACAATGCTCAATATCAAGTTATGTAGACCAAACTATTTTCAGAAAAAAAAATAAATAGGGGTCATCCAGTAATAAAAGAAAACGTATTTTTATAAAGTTACTGAACGTGTATGCTTGTCCTAAAACACTAAACTGTGTGTGTGTCACTGTTGGAGGAGGATCATCTGTCTATGTGTTACTTTCATTGGTTAATAAAGAAA
>LOJH01039312.1:24143-35692 GCA_001685095.1 Ellobius talpinus | reverse complement strand
AGCTGAGGAGAGGGCGCCTCAACTGGCCCCATCCTACAGCCACACTGATGAATTGCTTTGACCATAAATTATCATCAAGGAAAAACAATGATACTCATCTGTCTGCATTCCTTATGGATTTTTCAGTTATTTCAGAACTTAGGTTCTTTCTCCATAGATTTTCATTTTCTGAATATTTCCTGTAAATGAATCATATAAGTTGACATAATTTTATGCCAAAACTTTGTGCCTGTTTGTTATAAGAAGTGATATTTTTGAGCATGGTTCAATAATCTGCTTTGGAATCAAAACTCTTTCTTTGACTTACTCCTCTCATGTCTCACTTCCTTTCTCTATCAAATGAAATGTCATGTACATACTTGACAGAGATAGTGAACAAAATCCTTGATAAGTTGCATATACTTCACAGGCCATAGCTGTTATTATTATCCATACACTGGTCAGCAAGGCCAGGGCACAGGATTCTCAGAAGCAACTTCACAGAAATCTTTACAGCAGTCACATTAGAATGCATGTTCTCCATGAAGAGATCAGCAAAGGACAATTTTTCCTTGTGCAATTTTCTAGGCTCCATGTTCCCAATATTTCTTTGAGGAACAGACAGATGTGAGCAGTTATATTATTCACTACTGATTTACTGCCAAATAAATTATTCTACTCTTAGTGGATGTGAATGAAAGGTGAGTGTGTTTCTCTTTTTTGTTAGAAATTAAAAACAACCTTGAATATAAGAACAAAGTGACAAGGCCAGGGGACTGGTATTCACATTAAGCAAGCATAGCAGTGTATTCATGACTGACTATGGCATATCCATTAACAGAAAAGTTTTAAAAACACTTACAGTGTATTATTTTGAAGGAGGAAATTTCTTCCTCCTTTCAAGCGAAGAAGAGAAAACATAGTTTCTGATACAGAATCAAACAGACAAGAGAATAGTACTGGCCCTAGAGTTAGTCTCTGGAGCTGCCACCTCAATACATCAGTTCTCCTCTGAAATTCACATAGTGTTCAAAGAAGGAGTTTGTCCTCATAAGGCCTTCTCTAAGATCAAACTCTGTTTTTGTGCCTGTGAGGTTCTAAAAGTGAAGACAAGATGATGTAAAAGGTCTAAGAGTCACTAACTTTCCTACAGTAGCCTATGGGAGCTTATGGAGCATAGGCAGGTGTCAGACAAAAGTCATTTCCTGTAAAACAGACCATTTGTAGTTCATATACTTTAAAACTCAGAGAAATGGTATGTCAAGGTAACCAATCCCATTTCTTATGTTTTGTAACTTATGTTTTATTGGTCACACTCATTTGCTTGTGTATTATTTATAACAACCCTAAAATACTTACATTTTCTTCTTTTAAAAAATTGGCTTGTTGACCTATGGATTAAAATTTAGTTTGTTTTGATAATCACTCTGAAAACAAAAAGTTTAACAGCAACAGATTGGTCAGCAATGAATATTATGGAGAACAGTGGTCTCATCATGGACTTGAAAATATTGCGTTGTTTGTTGATAATGTCATAACATCATAGCATTTTATCTGGTGCACAAGTCAGTGGAGATGTTGACACAATCAGACCTACTATGCTACCTTGTACAAAAGGATAGAACATACAACCATCAGCAGTATACCAGACTGAACAATGGCAAACAATCCACATATATGTAACTGATTGATGTTTTATGGACTAGACTCTATCATTCTCATACTAACATAAGAAAAATTAGCTACAAAATATTGTCAGGACACATCTTTCAGTAGATATTGCAGACAAAGACATTATTGTCATGGGGAAAGATAGTTCTGTGCTTACCCTAAGGACTTTAGCAGTAGATAGCATTAAATGGAGAGCTGCCTATATGTTGGCTGAGGCTAATCCATGTGTTTGTGTGTCAACAGATTAAAAAAAATTCAAATGTAAATACAGAGAAGCTATTATAACAAGGATAAAAAAGGAGTAAATATTCTTGTATTGCTCTACAATAGATTCATATTTTAGGTGAAGTGTAATAAAACACTTCAAAGTTAGAATTTTTATGAAGTTTGCAAAAGGAAATTGTAGTAAGCCAAGATCAAATTCTTATTGAAGAAAGAAAAAAATGACAAGCTTAGTGCAGTCATGTGACTCTGTTTATAGAGTATATCATAGTGCAGAGTCATGTCCTGGGCCTTTACTTTGCTTAAACATATGCTGACTCATTTTCTGGTCCTGAGAGCTTTGTTTGTGGTGTCTATACAAGTGAACTTTTTCTATATTTGCATGCACAAATACTTAAACTACTGTGTTACAGCTGCCCACTATACTCGACATACTCACATGTTGTATAGACCTGTATCCAAGGACCATACTGTACTACATGTAGCATGCAAAAATTGTAAATATTTTCATAACTATATGCTGTTATATTCAATAGAAAAACTAGCTAAAATCACTATCTTAGAAAATATTCCCAAACTTCTACAACAATTGACTATGGAGCATATGCTTGAAGAGCTTTACAAATGCCCACAGTGGCTAAAATGGTTTGGCAGAGATCACCAGAGACATTAACAGATGAAAATGTCTGACAATGAAATGATGACCATGATGGAGATGATGAGAAATCACTTGCTACACGAAAGGGGACAATGATATCAATGTACTATAATACTTTCAGCATTACTTTTATTTTTGAGATTATATATAATTGCACTGTATTTTATGCTATTGTATTTAGTTCTCACAACTCCATCTTTTTACCTCAGCTTTCAATATGAGAAAATTAGGTCCTGGGAGTTTTTAAGACATGAAATCAAGATTATAAAGCTAATAGGACATGAATTAGAAGTTAGAATGTTGTGGACTTCTGCAAGTCTTCTGTTAAAAATGAAAACACATTACAGAAATAAAATGGGTAGTAGAATTGCACAGAATTGCTTGTGACTAGAGGTAGAGGAATCTGTGTCTCCGACTCTATGTTTATGCCATCACATTTGCTACTCCGTCTGCTATGTCATGTGAAATTTTTGAACCTAGCAGGTGTCTATCTATCATCAATATGACCACCAGTAGCCACTTCTAGGCTGTTAGAAATGAGAAGATAGAACAATATTATTTGCTTCATTTTCTAGAGTGCTTGCCACAACAGCACTTTGTGGAATATTCCTTTACACTGAGTGGACATATGTCACTGGGATTCATTTGATAAAGAAGCTACCTGGGCAATAGATGGACATGATAAGTTTAGGTGGGAGAACCAGACTAAAGACACTGGGAAGAAGAAGGATGGAGTCAGAGGAGTCATAAACCAGAAACAGAGGGACCAGGATACATACAAAATGAGATAATAAGCCATGAACTACATGGCAACACACAGATTAACAAGTGGGTTTTATCACAAGCAATTCTGTGCAGTGCCCCCACCTATTTTATTTCTGTGTTGTATTTTCATTTGTAACAGACCACACAGTTCTATAATCTAATTAATGTCCTTTTAGGTTTATAACCTTAATTTCGAATATCAAAAACTCTAAGGACTTAATTTTCTCCTATTAAAAGCTGAGGAAAAAGATGGAGCTTTGAGAATTAAATACAATAGCATAAAATACAAACAATTATATATAATCTCAAAAATGAATGTAATGCTAAAAAGTATTATAGGACATTCAGACCATTGTCAAGAAATAGTCTAATAAACAATGCCCACATTCCTAAATGGTGGGTTATGGATGTTTATTACCATTTAACAGAGATTGGTTACAAATTGTTAAATTGGTCTTAGTTAAAAAAAGCTAGGCAAAAGAATTAAACTCAAATATCTCTTTCTAAAGGAAAATAGGAGTATGATATATGAATGATAGGATAAAAGGTAGATTATTTAATCTATTTTAATAAAAAAAACTACTTACTCAAAATATTTTTCATTGGCATGAATTTTGGTTTATTGATACAAATTTAAAGTTAATTTTGTTATACTGTATAATTGTTTTTGCTCTTGTTTTTATTGTATTGTGTTTATGAAGCTCACATAAAATGTAATATATAACTAAGAAATACAGTTTAAGAGTTAGTCATTTATAATAGTCAATCTCGTAGTCACATTAGGCTTGCTTTCAAGGTCATACACAGATATATTAGATAGATGGCCTTCAAACACTTCAAAGACCTACAAAATATGTGATTTATTATGTTTAATAACCTAAAGTTTTCATGACAGTGAGACACATCTGCTTCTAACATCACAAATTTACTTCAAAAGAGGATGATGGACATAGAAGAAACCCTATATTAATCTTGTTTTTTATGGCAAAATCTAGTGAATTGGGAAAAGAAATGGCCTTGCCTCAACTGCTCACAGTATGCTGTGAAAATTAGATCAACAGGATGCAAAAGAAAGTGACTTCCAAATTTTGACAAGACAAGATAGGACAGTTTTTCAAAATTCCTTGCTTCCTAAAAATGTCAGAAATACAGGCCTCTAGAACAAAGTTGGATGCCCCAAAGTTACAGAAGAACTATGGGTGACTCTCCAGACTGCCAGATGTCTGTTATTAGGCAACATTTCACCTTCATTGAGTCTTTAATGGAGCTAATGACTAAATAATTAGAACTGAAATTTTCCTTAGTTATGATAAAAAAGGTAAATTAAGCATAAAACTTTAGACTCACAAAAATAAGATATATAGTATTTTCTCTAAATTTGCCAGATACAAATGGACTAGATATTGTAACTGCAATTCTTACTTAATAACTGTTTTGTTGTATATAGTTTTATTGTGCTAAAGTTAAAACCTTGCTTTTTAATTAGCCAAAAAATGGGAAATGTAGAACATTCCTTTACACTGGTGTATATATGTCACTGTGATTGGTTTAGTAAAAAAAAACACTAACTGACCAATAGCTGGACAGGATAAAGTTAAGTGGGAGAACCAGACCTAGGACACTTGAAGAAAAAAAGGTAGAATCAGGAGTCACCAAATCAGTCAGATACAGAAGGAGCAGGAGATGCAGAAAATGAGGTAACAATGAATGGACCACTTGGCAACAGATAGATTAATATAAATGAGCTAATTTAAGTTGTGAGAGCTAGTTATTAATAAGCCTGAGCTATCTGCTGAGCATTTATAATTAATTCTAAGTCTCTGAGTGGTTATTTGGGAACTGGCTGGTGGAAAAAAAGTCCGGCAGCATTATATCAAATAGTTACCAATAACACAAGGTATTGTGAGAAATTATTTTAGCATGTTACATAGATGGTTTTATTCTCTCCTTCAGACCATTGTGCCTGTTAGATATAATTATCTATGTTATACTAAAATGTTTAAGATGAGGACGGAGAGACTCATAATTTCATTGATGGCTCCATTACATATATCCAGTGAGCAGTAAAATGAGTTGTGAATTTAAAGGAATATGAGCATGGTCTAAGATCAGATCAGTTAGTGTTCCTCATGGACAGCATAGCATCAATTTGAATCTGGTAAGACATGAAGAATCCTAGGCCTTTCAAGGTTTGGTCTGTATTGTGTCAAGGTCCACTGGTGCTTTGTGTGCACATGGAAATTTGAAAACCTCTGCTCTAAATCAACTTGTTCTCCTCTTTGTTGATTACATAAGAGGAGATAATGAATGATTTGTTTCTGGACAGCACAAGAAACAAATCTCTACACAAAATTTGTGCCTAAAGGAAAGGACCAAAGTAGTCATTACTGTAAATTAGACTAAGTCCAAAACTAGGCACTCTTTTTCTCTTGAGTCTATACTGATGTTACTGCCCTCAGAGGTCCTGACACCACCTCACTAATAGTGCTTAACATCTATATTTCACTCTGTACTGCAGGATAAACACAGAAGCACATGCTTCAGTGGTGAGTAATGCAGCTGTAACTGTCATGGGCTTTGCTTGTGATGCACCCAACATGTTTTTAGACAAGAGGCAGAGAGGAAATTGTCATCTGTTCAGTAACTTGTAAATTATTATTTCTCAAAAGTCTAAGCATTTTCCAGATCCAATAGCATGAAAAAGGTTATAAATTGGAGACAATAGTTACTTTTGTCCTGGAAAATGCCTCTGACTTTCTACATATCTCCAGGGAGAGTACAAGTCGTATGGATTCATTCAAAGTATGACCATTTTGTGCTTGCTAATCATGTGTTTAAATTATTTTCCATTTTTCCTTACTGAGCTATACATTTTTGTTCACTCCCCTTCCTTTGTTTTTGTTTTATGTTTTGTTTCATTTTCTTGGTTTTTCAAGACAGGGTTTCTCTGTGTTATAACCCTGATTATCCTGGAACTCACTCTCTAAACCAGGCTTTCCTTTAATTCATAGAGATCCACCAAGATCGTCTTCTGAATGCAGGGTCATGAATTGAACCAATTTGAGGAGATACAAATCTGAGAAAGTATCCTACTGTCTTATCAGATGAAAATCCTCCTGAGTCTTGTGTTGGCGGTCCTACACCCTGAGTTTTCTGGGTCCTTGGATGACAGAAATCATATAAGTCCCAGAACTTAGTGAAGGACGTTTTCCTTCATTATGCTGAACTGCACACAAAACTGATAGTCTGGCTCTTTTCAATCATGGAAATAGCAAAACTCTGTGAATTTATAAATATTCAGACCTAATTCCCAAATAGTCAATATAATAGACCTAGGAATATCCCCCAGAAATTATAGTTTTGAAGAAGTGTCTACGGAACTTTTAAACCCTGGTTGGTTATAAGACATAATTGGATCTCTCTCAACAGTTTTCAGCAACTTGACAACTAGCATGTATCCCATTTCTTGTATCATTAAGAATCCTCAGAACATGATAACTCAAATTAGAAGTGAATCATTTGCACTTAATATCAGATTTATGGTATGCTGTCTCATGATGAAACTTCAAGGATATGGTGCAATTATAGAGGAAGAAAGATTACAAAGAGGCATGATGAAGGCCTAAAAAGCTTTTCCCTGGCCTGGTAAGGACTTGAGTTAAATGTATCCATTTAAGATTCATATATTGACACAGCTTGTCGGTGATGAGGTCACCACCATCCAGCATAGGACAACACAGAATATAATGTCCTGTTCTTTGGTAAGAGATTTTGACTAATGTTTATTTTTAAAATAGCAACAGATTCTTTTCAGTCTGTTTCACCTTGGCTTGTAATCATAAACAGCCTACTCTGGATTCTTTAGAACTTGCAGTGGTAGCTGTGATTGCTCACAGCTGACAACAGTATTAACTTCTCCGAGATCTACAATTGTCAATTCTGTATGTTTTGGTATGGCCATGTTGCACATTCATGTACTTGTGTAAATGTAGATCGCAGATCACAAGGCTATCTAATCTTTCATTCTAAACTGGCTTAACAGCTTCATATTACTTCCTGGTTTTCCTACATCCCAGCTTCCTTCTTTACTAATAAAAACAAAAGACTGGAAGGATTCGTTTTGCTATGTCTATGTCAAGATTCAAGATGAAGAGTTCATTTATCAATATTTCAGTAGTTCAAACCCACCAATGCATGCTGTGTAGCAGTTTTCAGATCCTGTGATAAATGCAGCAAAGTAAAAATGAAAAATTGATTTTATTAATGATATTAGTAGAGAGTCAATTATTGAGTATCAAAATATGTTAATATTCTTTCACCTTGTAGGATAAAACTTTTAAAAAACCATTCAAGTGAGTTATATATCCTGCTAGGAATTTGAAATTTAGGTAATTACCACAAATCACTAGACAAAGCCAAGGTCTACTAGAGAATAAGTTTTAATATTTTTCACCACTTTCTGACCTCCTCCAAAGAGAATAGATATTATATCACAATCTTATAAGCAAGTCAGGCTCCTGTTGTAACTGAGAGAAGAATATTCCAGTAGTACATTCCCCCTCATTACCCAACAGTACCCATAAATCTCATTATCCTAGTGGATTTCAAACAATCACAAAGTGAACAAAACCATGTAAGCTTATAACCTTTCATTCCCTATTTACAAAATCTGACACAGGGTGTCAGGGGCAATGCTGAGCAGCTCATGGATGAAAATACTTGAACAGTTTCCTCTCCTTTTTGGTCCCTCCAAGTCTATTCTGACTTAATATCCCTCATAGCTAGCTCTGTTATGTAGTAAGTGGCTAGGTCCTTTTATGGAAAGACTTGATATTTTCTGATCTTGATTTCTCTATTCATGGATAAAGTCCTGCTAAGGCTATAAAGACAATAATAATAATAGTAATAGTAATAGTAAATAGAAGAGGAGGAGGAGAAGAAAGAGGAAGAAGAAAATGAGAAAGAAGAGGAAGATAAGGACGAGAGAGGGAAGAAGAGGGAAGAGGAGGAGAGGGAAGGAAGAGGGGGAGAGGGAAGGAAGAGGAGGAGAGGGAAGGAAGAGGAGGAGAGGGAAGGAAGAGGAGGAGAGGGAAGGAAGAACAAAAGAAAGAGAAGAGGCAGGAAGAGGCATAGGAGGTGAAAATTTCAAGAACAACAGAAAGATATTTGGATTAGAGACATAGCTCTGTAGGAAAATGGTTGTAAAACTTGCATAAAGCCTTGGTTCAGTTCCCAATACAGCAAATAAATAAAGGAAGACTATACACAGGGGAAGAATGATTTTGTGACAGTCCTGAGCAACTTCTGAAATATTTGCTACAACATGTTCTTTTAGAAATTCATAGCCACTAAAAGAACACATTGAACTGTCTAAAAACTTGATGTTTCTAAAAACAAGATGTTAAGTGCTGGAGAGACCATACTGGATGGGGAAAAGTTAATGTTACTGAAGGGACAAGATGGAAGAGATTATATAGTGGGGTGAGATATATTCTTCAATTAAAATGTATAAGAAAAGTTATAACTTACCTGTGTTTAATAAGGCTATCTATTGTTATGATGACAGTTCTCAGAGCAAGATTTTTCAAGTTTCTTGTAATTCTATCCCTAGGGATTGCAACTCTTGCCAGTACAACTTTGACCTGCCTGTCTCTTTAATCAAGGAGACTATGTGGTTGACAAATTTATCAACTATGAGTAAATCATGCCTAATACATAGAGGTGACAGCTAACTCTAGTCCAAACACTGCCTCCAAGCCATGTAGCCACAGAGAACATTCTTCTACCAGACTCAGGAGATGAAACATCATTATCACTAACTATGACATAAATTTTACTGACAGCCATTCATATTAAAGGTGGCATTTCAGTGTCTTTGAGTAAATGTGAGTTCTTTAGAGAAGTCATGCAGATCCTCCCCCTCCTCTCAGCCATCCTTTGGAGGACTAAACATACATAAGAAAATATAATAGTGGATCAACCCTTGCATTTAGGCTTGAAAATTCAGTGATGAACTACAAATGTTTCTTACTCTGGGGGAAATTTTTCCTTATTTGAGGAAACAAATATACATATAGGAAATTCAATGAATCATTATTATCTTATTGAAATTTTAATTATTTGTGATATAATACATATATTTCAGCTTATCTTTGTACCAAAGCAGTTTTATTATCGTAATTTATGGATGGGTATGCACAATATAAGGCAAAGAGCCAATATCTCAACAAGAGTAAGTTTCATTATTTACTCATTCTTATTTCATATCCTCTACTCACTGTCCATATTAAACATAGGAAAACAAATAATTTTCTATAGCCTAGGCAGCCTGTTTGTACTTGCCAAATTTATGAGTCTTAACCACTCTAGAGACATGATCGGATACACTTTCTGATACTGCACTTAGGCTAATCCAAGTAGCCAATTGAGTCCAACATGTAGCTGAACATCGTATTGTCTGGGTAAAACACACAGGTACATCCCTTTTCTTTTCCCTAATGTTGCAGTCATCAGTCTTGCAAATATTGGTTACTTCACAGCCTGGGTCTTGAAATAAGAAAGATAATAAAGATGCCTGGATGGAGAGATCTTACTGGCTTTAAAGAACCATTAGCCTGGTAAAAAAACATTGAGATTCTGGGTTGTTGCTTGTGGCATATTGGTCACTATGACTTCCTGGTTGGTCAATGGAATAGCTTTAACTATTTTCACATTAGAATATCACTCTCCATACTAGCATAATTACATATCATATTTTATGACACCCGTGCCCCCATAATATAAGGGATTGTTCACTAATATATTTCCCCATATGAGGACCAGTAAATGGCTTATTGTAGAATCAAATAAGTCCTTGAAGATTAAACATGATGTTGCAGAGCTAAGTCCTGAGTGTTATTAGAACAGAGGGTGGAGTAGTTCGTAAGAATCAGGACTCCTTTCTTCTGAGTGGCCCCAGTTACTAGTGAGTGCAGCTGTGTGGGAGCTGGGGCTCTAATTGTTGAACTGTGACAATGGAGCCTCTGCTGGGGTTTCCATAAGCAGGTGTCTCACCATGCACACTTGCACTAATAACTCCTCCACACTCCCGGAAGCGAGGCCTTAATCTTTTGTTTTGAATGGTTTAGTCATGATTAGTTATGGCCAGTGACTCATGACCACTCAGTATGCCTTGCCTTGTCCTCCATTTTTATCTAAGATCATTCTCCTCCTTTCTCTGTGAATTGACTTTCCATTCGGGCATGACCTAGCCTAGCCTTACAACAAATCAGCTCTTTCTAGCTCCTGCCACTGGGAGGGTTCTCCTCAACTGCAGCCTCAGGAGCACCTGTTGGAGTCTTCTCCTTTAGACACACATTCTGTCCTAACTATACCTTGCACACTGGAAGTAATGCTGAGTCCATTTCCCCAAAATGTGTTTTCTTTTAATGTCTACCCATTTGTTGTCCCACTGATTCCTGAAGCACAAAATTCCACAACAAAACTTACACCTTTCTTCTCCTGAACTCCTATTTTGCTATCCACATCATGTCTAGGTTTTTAAGCTTTCTTCTGTTCCAACTGCTACTCTCATCAAAAGCAACGACATTATCTTCATTAAGGTTACTATTGCTGTAGTGAGACACCATGACCAAAAGCAACATGGAGAGGAAAAGAGTTATTTTGTTCACAGTTTCATATAGTGGTTCACCATCAAAAGCAGTAAGGGCAGGCACTCAAACAGGGCTGGAACCTGGAGGCAGGAGCTGATGCAGAGGCCATGGAGGATGCTGCTTACTGGATGGTGCCTCGTGGTTTCTTAGCCTGCTTTCTTACAGAACCCAGGACCGCCAGCCCAGGGGTGTCCCCATCCACAATGAAATGAGTCTCCCCCTATTACTCATCAATTAAGAAAATTGGTCTTGTGTAGAGCCCAATAATAAGAACATTTTTAATTGAAATTCCCTCCTCTCAGAAGACTTTGGCTTATGCCAAGTTAACACAAAACCATCAGCACAACATCAAAGGCTGTCATCGTGCAGTCATCTGTACCAGTTAAGATTCTCTACAAACACAAAAGCTACATACATACAACTATGTTCACAGCAGCATTGTTTGTCATAGCCAGAGCCTGGAAACAACATAAATGACCCTCGACCGAAGAATGGATAAGGAAAATATGGTACTTTTACACAATGGAGTACTACACAGCAGAAAATAGTAACGACATTTTGAATTTTGCAGGAAAATGGATGGAGCTAGAAAACATTATTTT
>LOJH01039312.1:9267-24137 GCA_001685095.1 Ellobius talpinus | reverse complement strand
GGGAGGGGAGCAGAGAAAAATGTAGAGCTCAATAAAAATCAATTAAAAATGCAATAAAATATTCTCTACAAACACAAAAGTTACACACACACATGCACAGACATGTATGCGCACACATGTACACACATATACACACATTAAACACCACATATACCTATGCACATGTGCACACAGACACACCACATACACATATGCATTCATACATAAATACATACACATGCACACACATCATTTACTCCCCCCAGTTAGAGGGGTTAAGGACACTGTTATATGCAGAGCAATGAAGAAGACTAAAAGCTCGGACAAGCTTTCTCCATTACTGTCTTGAGGCAGAACTTACTCTTTCTTGAAATATCTTAAAGCCATAAGCTGATAAGATAAGATAAATTGCTAAGGGTGATGTCTCTGTCTCATAATGAAAGTAATGGATGACAAACCTTATTTAAGTCTATAAATATATTCACAGTAACACCTCTATGTCTAAACTAGACATTATAGCATAGTCAAATTGGCATACAAAATTGTCACAATTTGTTGGGAATTTAATATATGCACTTCTTAAAATGCATATATGTGAGATGCTGCATATAGCATGATGATATTAAAAGGCAAGGCCTTTGAGAAGTGACTGGGTCAGGAAAGAAACAGCCTCATCTAGGAGACTAATACCCCGTTAGGAAGACAGAAGAGAGATTGCTGTTTTACTCTCAGGTATACCCTGGAATGAGGACATGGCAAGAAAGTCACATTTGAGCCCCAAGCAAGCCTTCACCAGACAGTACCTTAATCTTAGACCTGATAGATCCCAGGGCTATAGGAATAAATGTTTCAGTCATGTAGACAATGACGAGTTGATGTAACCGCCAGATACAGTTAATCCACATTTCTCCATTCTTTAATACCCAGCAAACATTAGCAAACAACGGTTACATTTCCCCTAATGTGTTCAGATGATGGTCTGATTCTTCTCTTAGCAGTGCTCTTGGTAAGCAGTACCAGTGGGTCGAACCCTACACACCTCTGCTGTGTGCTTCTAAAAGCAGTCCCAACCAATTCTCTTTCCCAATGACTGTCCCTTGTTACCTAATATTCCTTACGCAAACTGTGTTTCACAAAATGTTATTCTTATAAGATCGTCATGAAGGGAGATTTTTATCAAAAGATTCATTAGAAAAGCTGAGTACAATGCTCACTCCTATAACTCTGAATTTGGCCACCATTGGCTGTATAGCAACACATGTCACTGCCCCTAAAGAGTTTCATTATAACTGGCATATGATCTCTCTTCCCAAACTTGTAAAGAAAAGAAAACTGCAGTTCAAACAGCTACAATTTGAAAACTCAAATTCTCAAAAAATGTATTTAACTCATTTGACACAAACCATTTTAAACATTTTTCTTACCAACATTTGGTAATGCAAATCTTAGGAAATGTTTATCACATAGGGCCTTACCATATCTCCTATCAGCTATCTTTCTGAACCAACATTCTTCTAATCAAATTGTTGATTGAATGTTCCCTATGCTGTCCTGACCCTGCTAACCACTGATTTGTTTGGTCAATTACATTCTGTAATACTTATGTCAATATTTGCTATGGCAAAAACAATGACACTTTTTCCCCCTTCCCAGGCATTCAGGAAGAAGGCTTTTCCCAGACTCTCTTTCAGCTGTCCTGGGACTATATTGCTGTCCACTGGGATGAAAGTAAAATTAAGTTAGCCACTTCCTGGCCTTAGTCATGATCTTTCATTCAAATCTCTACTTTTATCCTCTTCTCTGTGCATATAGTTTGTAACTTAGTGCTATCAAATAGTGACAACAAATGACACAAGAAAACACAATGTTGAAAATTGATCACTGTAAAGAATGAGGGAAAAATTATTATCATGATAAAGCCACTGGCAGTCTGGAGCTGCATGACACAGCAGTTAATGTGAATGACTTAATAGTTATTCTCCATGGAAGCATAGTCTTATGAACCCTCTTTCTCTGATTCCTATATTTTGAATCAGTCATACCACTCACTTCTCATATCACTGGTTTACAGCATTCCATGTCATAACTGCCTTATCTCTGAAGTATATCTTATATACTCCACTTTGAGAGGCTGATATTTGGTACCTCAGTGTTTGCTCAATAAAAGATATGGTCATTGGCTTGCATATCCAAATTAAATTTTTTATTATGATAAGATAAAGCTATGAATCTTACCATTAGGGATTTTAGGACCTATAGACAAAAGGCAGGTGTGCCCTTTTGACTGTTTTAATTTTCAGCTCAAACTGACTCGTGTTTATCCCTATACAATTCTATGGCAGCCCCTTCCCTTTAAAATATCATTTATTCTTTGAGAATTTCATTATGTATACAATATGTTTGATCATATCAAAAATCCCACTATTTTCAATGTCCTCGAGATACACCACACTGTCACGTCTCCCTCTCAACTTCAGGCTTTTGGTTTAGTGTACTAAGTTTGACCAGCGCTGTCTCTGTGTATGCCTGTAGCCATACACTGCAATGCTGGTAACTTGACAGAGGCTACTTCCCTGCAGAAAATGACTCTGTTCAACAGCTTCCAACTGACAAAATCCCTCAGTTACGGGCAGAGCTTCATGAGCTGCACCCTCCATCTATTCTGGATTTTGGACTGGTTCCATCCTGTGTGAACATGTTATGGCTATAATAAGCACTTTCTGATTGCTATACTGAACTCATGACTGGTCCTGTAAACCTGGCTGAGATCCCATAGCTAGGGGAGTCGTAGGCCCTTTAGGGAGAACTTAGCACAATCAAGT
Organism: Ellobius talpinus; assembly: GCA_001685095.1. Lineage (NCBI taxonomy): Eukaryota > Metazoa > Chordata > Mammalia > Rodentia > Cricetidae > Ellobius > Ellobius talpinus. Next base: position 21,336 of record LOJH01039312.1, on the reverse strand, counting down.
AATTGCAGGGATGGTAATTCTTGACATTCGAAGCTTGACTGAAAGAGAGAAAACTCTCAGATGTTGGAATTAAAGAGATGGCTGAATCCCTATTCTCTTTCTTGTTCTTCCAGTTTGGAAAAATAACTGTATACTCCTAAGATTCAGTTTCCTTGCCTTTGCATCAAGATTAATTCTAACCTCATGGACACCACATATAAATTAATTGAGTCCAGTAGATGGACTAGCACATGAGTAAGAGCTCAAGAAACAGCAGCTGCTGATGCTTGGCCTGGAAAAGCTGTGGCCACATGTCAGCAGGGGCCATCCTGCCCAGGGATTCTCACCAGAGCCCTAAAGGAAATTGGATAGCTTTTAAAGCTGGCTGGATTAAAAATGATCTTGCAGCTCCTGCTGAGAAATGAGCTGAAAGGGAGAAGCTGAGTTGTTGTATTGTGGAATCAAAGATGGAGTATCACATAAAGCCTTCTTTAAAAGAAACATAAAAATAAAAAGCGGAAACCTGTTTTTGATGTTATGAGACAGTTTGTTTAGTAAATGAAGTCATTCAAAGACCTGCAATCACATGGTAAGGCTTGTACAAAAAAGTAAATAAAAGTTTTCTTTCTTCATTGGTCTTGACGGATTAAAATATGCACATTGATGGAGCATCCTGCTTCAGAATAAGTTAATACAGTATTGAGGAAAGTCTCTATCTCAGTGGAAAAAATGACCCATCTCTGTATAATCTCCTAAATTTTATACACACATGTAAGAATTGGAAATTCCTGAGTGGCTATTTGAAATGGAAGGTAGTGATCATTTCTCATTTAGAACGGACTGTGGATACAGGAAATATTGTGAAATTGTGACATAACTGTTTGGTGATTGTGACAGAAAATGTATTAAAGAAACCTAGTTTTAGGTTAAAAAAATCAATACTATCACAGCCTCAGTTTCTCTGACATAGCAAGATGCCATGCTGTGCAATCTATTAGCCCTATCCACATTATCATTCAGCTTCACATTTAAATATTCCTTTTTGTAGATTTCTAGGGCTTGTGGGAATAAGTAAAATGGTTACATGTGAGGTGGAATTGAGAGATTTTTGTCTAAGGAGAAACATTTAGTCTAGGAGGAAACTAATGTGAACATTTGGTCTAACTCTCTATTAAAAGACAATTGCCTTACTTAAAACAACCAAATGAAACAGAGATGATAGTTTTATTGACTGTCCTGGTACCCATCGAAGTTACTATTCCTCATATCTTACATGAGCACAGAGCACAGCAGTGAGGATCCTGACATGAACCCCACAGTCCTGGTTCAGTAAGAGTTGGCATTGTGTGGAGACTGTATTGAGTACTTTATAAACTTTACTTCACTTCTTACCACAGCCTGAAGGAATTATAGACTTTTGTTCTCATTTCAATGCTTAGGGATGCATGTTTAGAAGTTTTCCTTCACTAAAATCAAATACCAAAGGTAATTAACTTATTAAAGTTCAACAGTCACTACTGGAAGAGAAATGTCAGCAACCAGCCATGAATCTGTAACCTATAATGAAAACTGGCTTGTAAAGTTAAGTCCACTTGTGCAAAAGTGGCACAAAGTGTTTTCAGATGGGATTGAAAGCCACCCTGCACAGGACAGAGCTCATGCCTGGTGTCATTAACTAAGCCAAGGACTGATAGTTACATAGGCCATACGTACTAGGGGAAATCCTATTACTGTGTAGTATTAAGGATAAATTCATAGAGGACAGTTTAATACTACACAGTAATAGGATTTCCCCTAGGACCCATCATCAGAGAAGTTTCTCTTTTGCAATATATGGCTATTAATGCAGAGACCCACAAAAAACAATATGCAGAGTGGATAAGGAACTGAAATTCAGTCATTCCTAAGCAAGACATAAATATCACACCCCTTCCTCTCAGGGTTAATGATGGAAGGGAGAGTAGAATAACTCTAAGACTCGGGGGTAGGTGACAGATGGCAGTGTTTTCAGGATGTGAGGGGGTATTGCATATATGAACTCACTGAAGCTGTGTCTGGATGCAAAAGACCTGCACAAGATCAAGCCAAAGCAGGTAGTGAAGGAAATCATCAAGTCCCTTCCTTAACTGAGGAGCTACTGGGGCTAGTGGGGGTAGGAGTCAGTTTTCTGCACAGATATGTTCCCTGGGATGCTTACCATGATCTAGCATATGTGGCTAGACCCATTTGAATACTAGTAAAATTAAGTGAATTCAGTTGGTTTTATAAAGGATCATATAAAGTTGGGACAGAAAAGTGGGGTAGAAAATAGAGAAGGAATTGTAGGAAAAGAAACGTGTGGTGGATTTGAACAAAAATATATTGTATCCATGTAAAAATAATTAAATATAGTGCTGTGAGTCCCAAATCACAATTCTGCTATTGTTTTACACCAGATGTTGAAAGCTCATCCTAAAACGTAATCGTCTAGAGAACAAGTAAACAATGGTCTGTGAATAGGCTTTCAGAAGGCTGTATGAACGGATACTCAAACAGAAGCTTAATGGGGCATGTAAAGGGTATGGTATAGTGGGCATTGCATGCTATCTAAAGCATTGGTGCATGTTGTCTGTAATGCTGAGCATGGTGATTTGAATGAGAATGACCCTATAGGTTCATATGTTTGAATGGTTGATTCAAGTTAGTAAAACTGTTTGGAAAGGCTTAGGAGATGCAGCCTTGATGGAAGAACTTGAGATTTTCAAAGCCCCCGCCCCGCTCCTACCTTGTTGCTTTGAGTTTTAAAAGGCCCAGTTTCTCTCTCTCTCTCTCTCTCTCTCTCTCTCTCTCTCTCTCTCTCTGTCTTGTATGTATGTGTGTTTGTGTGTCTGTCTGTCTGTCTGTCTGCTGCCTATGGACCAAGAAGTAAACCTCCCAGCTACTGTTCCAGTGCGAAGCCTATTTGCTTCCCACCATGATGACCATGTGCTCACCCTCTGAACTACAAGCAAGTCCCCAGTTAAATGATGTTGAGTTGCCTGTGTCGTGGTCCCCTCACAGCAATAGAACAGCGATTAAGCCACTACTAAGCATTCGCCTTCTTATGAGGATGACTGATGGGTCTCTGCCTTTACGAGTCCACAGAAAAAGAAGGCTCCACAAAATGAATGAAAATGCTGTTGTTTCTCCTTCCCCGAGTATTTATTGTGTATGCGTTTGATAGGCTCAACCTAGAAAGTTACCACTCTTCTTATTTAAATCATAAAAAGGAGATTTAATCAACTGCTGTAACAGATATTTACAAATGAAGAACAAGGGAAAAAACATTTTCTGGAATTGTGAAAAACAAAAAGGACAGTGAGGCAAGTGTTTAAAGTGGAAGCTAAGGATAAAAACTGAGAATATGAAAAAATAAAAAGACTATTTCATCTTCTGCCTTGAGTAACCCTCATATCTGTAAAACTATCTCTAAGGAAATGTTTTCTGCTATAAACCATAACCTTGAAGAAAAACATCTAAGAGAGTTTGACAACTCCTTCCAGGTAGGCATTCAAGCCCATGCTGAAAGAACTGACCTGTACTCATGGTGCAAGCGAGAGGAAAATAATAAGTAGCAACTATATTTCCTGAAAACCCAGAAATTCAACTTACACATGTGGTAAAGAACCAGCCTTCCATCTCTTTTGTATATGTGGATTCATAAATACCAGTCTGTGAAGGGCCATTAAAATGTCAAATAAATTCCTAGAACCTGAGGAAATAGAGGTTGATTCAGAATCTTGGAGGCTGAGCAGAAGCTGGTTTTGGTTTTTGTATTTGTTTCTTTTACTGATTAAGTTTTTGTTAAAAAAAAAAAAAAACAACAGGGACCGGGACAACGGTAGCTCTTTGAGGGCTGGTTCTTGAGGAGGTCCAGTTGATTGACAGAGTCTTAGAGGAAAGGAGAAACTCTGTTCTGAAACCTTGGGCACTATAAACGAGAATGTTTTTCAAGAGAAACTCAGTGGTTATATGTGTCTCTTTCTAGTGAACTGAATTCTGTATGTGAAGTATTTCTTTCCAAATGAGAAATTGACTGTCAAGTTTGCATGATGATATCATGGACTATATTTATGTCTGAGATCTCAAAGATAGAGTGTCATACAGAAGTAAAACCAAACATAACAGGCTTGAGTTGTAATTCTTACTTCCTTGACCAAGTTGGTTCTCCTTTATGAAGCACTTACATCATCTACAAATGTCAAATAGCCTAAATTTTATTTTTTTTGTGAGTTTGAATAGGATGCTACAAATAACAGTCAATCCTTAATGTATGTGAAAGTCCAGTAAATGTGGTGACTTTTTTGCATTGCTTTTGTAAAACAGGTTATGCAAATTTATATTTATTTTTGTAAGAGATTTTTTTTTCTTTTAGATCTTAAAATCTACATCATGCAGACTATCTGGCTAGATTAGCCTAACTGGTACTTATCAGAATATGGGAGATGACTCAGTTGGCAAAATATCTCCTGTGCTATGCAAGAATGAAACCCTGAATTCAGATGTCAGGCACATGTAAATAGAAACTAGGTATGTACAATCCTCATGCTGACTGTGAGGACCAGAGACAAACAGATCACTGGAGAATGCTGGGTAGCTGTATATACAGTCTGTAAGCACCCGGTTCAGTAAGAGACACTGTCTTAACAAGTAGAATGTGATGGAGGATACACTTAGTATCAAGCACTGACCTCCACACCGACTTACACACATGTACACACACACACATCCGCTACGCATATGAAATAGATATACACATACCCTATCCATACATAGGCATCCAAATATACACTAAGTTCATGGATACACATACAGACACACTCACACACAAATACACACAACCATAATGTAAGGGTCATTATCCAGTGGCTGTCACGAATCATATATCTATTTATTTATAGGCAATTCAGAGATAAAATACACTGAAATACTTCCATGAATCAAGACTGTAAACGTGAAAGCTTCCAGTAGACACTGATTCAGTCACCTCCACAGAAAAAACGACTTCTCTCAAGAGAAGCTCAGTATGTCAGGACCTTCTGCATACCTAAGGGACAAACTCAAGGCAAGTCAGTGATACAAACAAAAATAAAAATAAAATTCCAGTGCAGAGGCCACCCTTAGCCCTCTTAGCCAGCTTTATGAAACTGCATCAAAATTCATGTTGTCCTTCATTTGGGAAAGTTGAGTTCAGTGAGAAGAAACAACTTAGGGTAGGCATCCAATTGCTTCTGGAGATGGCTTGAGCTACCTGAAACCCCTTCCCAAGCTTCAGAGTAGTCAGTCTCCTTGGACAGTTTTCTGGAACCTTGAGGGGAAAAAAGTAGTGTTCAGCTTTATCTCTTGGGGCCCCTCTGTTTTCAGTAACTGCTTTGTCCCTTGGGAACTCTCGATTTGCTTGCTCACTGATCCCATGCAGAAAAGTTTTCATCAGCAGTGCCATAGAATAGACTCTATATTCAGAGATGAGCAAACATTGTGCTTCTTCTTAAGGATTTTACAACCTAGACCAGTGCAGTCCAAATGACATGCGGTCTGAGGATTTGGGATGTTGGTGCCCAGTGTCAGCACTTGGCTAGCATGTGTAAGTCTCAAAGTTCAATCCTTAGGTACAGAAAACAAAAGATAAAAACCAAAAGCATAAGTTTTGATTAAGCAAATCCACTTTTAAAAGATAAAATGACTTGATATGTATACTTACATGATACTTAACAAAGTGTACATTTTAATTCCAAAATGTGATGATCGCAATATCATTGATGTAACATTCTACATTATTTTAATGCTAGAGTTTTCAAATACAGTGCATGCTTTTTACATTCCCAGCACTTCTTCATCAAGGATGTGTAAGACAATGACTACACACTGGAATTTCTAAGTCCACATAGATAAGGAAACAAGAGTTTTCCAGAGAATAAACAGTAAGTAAAAAGTAAGCAAACATGTAAATGCAGAAAATTGGTAGCAATACAGAGCACACAGAGCACTTGGGATGGAAATGGCAGGGTCCTAACGCAGGATTGGGTGTGCACACATGCACATGTACGCTAGCATCTCCTTGCACTGCCTGGGCCTCTAAAGTAGAACTCTGAGAAAGACAACTCCATCCAGAAAGAGTTTCCACACTCCCACTGCCATAATTCTTAACAACGTTTGTATTGAGATATAATTCATATATCTTAAAATTCACACTTCCCTAAGATTTTGATGTTTATGCCAAGTTCTGAAAGGTGATTTAATTATTTGAACATCTGAAGGACATTTTGAACAGGAATGTGAATAATTGAAGGAAGACATAAAAATTAAGTGTGTGTGTGTGTGTGTGTGTTAGCAAAATGGGGCTCCAGGAGAATCAGTAGATGAGGACTGAGCAAGCCCTGTGGTCGTCTAGATGCCAGTGATTTTACAGTCTAGGCAATGGAAGATCTGCTGGAAGCTCTTTAACTGCAAATGTGGTCAGAAAAGATCGAGAACACCATATACGGAACTGGAAAAGTGAAGCTGAAGGCCACTTATCACTGACAGCTTAGTTTCCTTTGAGGTCAAACATGCTATTTTGTCTGTCTTGTATTTCCATATATCCTACATCTTAGTGTTGCAGTAAATAGTATCCTCCCCCCAAGGGGTATGGTTTTGGGTTATGCTTTTTTGGTCAGTGTTCTAGAACACTCTTAGTCCTTTAGATGTTCTTCAGCTGTAATCTGCACTGTGACCAGAACAAGAAAACTTTAATTCATACCATCTTCTGATGACAAAAGACAAGCAAGTTTGTAATTTAATAAATGTGCTCAAATCTGACCTTTGCAAGCAACAACAAACATCTTGTAGCCTGAAATTTAGTCTCAGAACTTGCCAGGAACATTGGATAATATGATACCTTGATTTTGCACATAAAGTCCTGGACACACCATTTTAAACTGTGTATCCCAGTGTTTTCCTAAAAGATAATTGTGGCGTTCTTACTTCAGAGCCTAAGATAATTAAAATGATGTCTCACAAAAGCTGTGGCTTATCAAGCTGGACTCGATATGTTGGGAGCTAACTTCATAAAATGATGAATTATGGGACCAATAAGTTGGGAACCACCAGATGGAAGTCATCACCTGAAGCTTTTACCATTATGGTAGTGTTGCCTAAAGGAAAAAATATAGAGATCTGATTGTGGAAAATTTATGCCAGAGTCAAGCTCAAACCCCAGCCTCTGATAAATGGTAAAATAACAAGTTTCTTGGATACTCAGGCATGTAAACAAATAATAGTGTTAACGTGCTACCACTGACACACACCCCTAATCCATATGTGTGTGTCTCTGGCAGTCTTGCGTCCTCAGTATTACTGCTTAAAGTAATCATAAGAACTAACTGAATTCTTTGAGTAAACTCCTGAATGACTTCATAATAATCAGGACTAGTTGAAACCTTTTTGGTTTGTCTTCCTTAGCTTAAGAGAACTAGGAAGCAGGGAAGGGTTTTCATGCTGGTTTCCTGTTTACAGACACAAGGCTTTTTCTCCCCATAGCATTATTTTCTGTCTGGGAACTAAAACACTCACATTTGAATATTTTTCCAAGATCTGAGAGGTGTCCAGGTATACATGGGCCAGACCATGCAAGCATACTGAGCCCAGATGATCTGGCCCAGTAGATACGAGTTTTGTTCTTAAAGTGAATGTTGACTGGTCCAAGACATTGCTTAGAACCTAAAAGATTATTTACAATCTAGATAACTCTGATGATTATTTTTATTATAATGACAGACTATTTCTAGGAAGAGCTTTCAGTGTGCAGCTTTACCTTTCCTACAAAGGCTAGCTCCAAAAATTCCCATTGGGGAACTGATCTCTTACCATTGTACACTATGCATTTTAGATAAAATAAACTCAGTAATAGAGCACTTGCCTACCAAACATGTGACCCTATACTACACAAATGGAAAAAAGAACAATAAGGTCTGGAGACATAGTTTGGTTAGTAGAATGACTATCTAGCAAATCTAGGAAATAGCACTGCAATATTGTGTTAATTAAAATAAGAACCAATCGCCTTACAGATAATAGTGACCAATCTCAGCTTTGGAAGCAGGTCTTGGTTGTTGTATACTATACTAATTAGTTGACACTTCTACCCTATGGTTGACTTAGATAGGGCAATGGAACTTAGTGTTTGCCATTGAGATGTAAGAATCATGAGGAAATCTGGGAAGAAATCTTTTTTTCGCTATTAAAAAATTTATTAAAATAAGAAGGGGACTTGGTGGCAATAGAGGAGGTTAGTGGAGGAATGAATATGATAAGAGAGACTGGTAAGATGAATGAGAACAGAGGATGGAGGTCATTATTAAAGAATGATAAATAAATAAAATAATAAATATGAATACTCGTGTAAAATAAATAAATAATGAAGAATATTTTTAAAAAGACAGTCAGAATAAGATTCTGTCACTATTTGTGAGTGACGTTCAGTATATCTGGCTGTCATCTTAGATTTTTCTTATGTTCTATTAGTTAGATGGTAACAGAAGAATAGAAAACAAAATCAAGAAGACAAAACATGACGTTGGCAATAATGTTGAGCTATTAGAATGACTAGTAGAAAAAGTTTTTCTCATGTTTAAATATTTTAATATAGCCGTAGATTTCCCTTGATTATCTAAACTTACTGCTGTTGTATGAAACAGAATCCAATGTGCCACTTGGTGCTTGAGCATTTGTTCCTGTTCTTAAAACTACATGGGCTGGGGCTTTTGGAATATGCCCATGAAACTTACTTCCAAAAGCCCCAGCAAGTATCTGAGAATATTTACAATGTAAGTAGTTAATAAATATAATTATTCTAGTAGAATTATAAAGAATTTAAATTACATTCTGCCTTCTCAAATCATCTGTTCTGAACATCTCGGTTGCAGGATGGGGATTACACTGGGATGTTATAAACTCCATTTTGCAGGGTCTAAGAAGTAAAAACCCACAATAAGTCTAAGGCTTATATTGCACACATCTTTCCCCTAAGAATCCTCTGCATGTCTTAGGGTTGGTCGCATATCTGTATGACTTAACCTACTCCCCAGCATTCATACTCTTCTTCCTGGTTTTTGCCCTTGACTCCTTATAGTCCCATTTTCTTACATGCTGAGACTATTACAACATACAGACGACCAGTTTGCTTGCTGTTAAAACTCCCACACTAGGTACAGAGTGAATAATTTATTTATCCAGATCATACAATTACCTTATTTAATTCAAATTCTAATTTAAAGTGTCTAATGATTTCTCACTGCTTTTGGAGTGCTGTTGATAGATCCATTTGGTCTTTCAGTAACGATGCATGCTCATTCACATTCTTCAGACTACCCGCAAGACTGTTGAAAGTTGCCTTTTGTTTGATTTTCCAACCTCAAATCTTGTTACACCCAACTTTATATACCATACTTTATTCATTTCCTTCCATTTCCTGTACATTCCTGTATATCCCATGCTCTTGTTTATCCATCAAGCTATGAAATTTGACTGAAATACACCATTCACCCACTTTCCTGGCCTGTAGTTATTCTTTTCAGTGTCTGACTTTAAGAGTCTTCATTAAATTCTGCTTTGGGGGCCAGACTTACATGGCCCAACCTGTTCCTGTGCTCTCATCCTATTTGGTATAATTTATTGAAACTCCTTGACATTTTATCTACTCCTCTACTGGAGGATAACAGTCAAGACAATAGGAAGTAAAATGTACTCAGCTAAATCCTAACCACTTGGCCAAGCATTCGGTATACAATGTGAGATAACTGAATGGTTTTTAGTGGATGGGAAGAACAGAAGATGATATTGAGAGTCACTGTGCTCTTCCGGTCATAGAGGGTGGACAGATATCAAAAGACAATGAGTTTCAAAACCTCTATCAGTCATCATTTAAACCAAACTGAAATTTCCTATCTTTAACTTCCTATCTTTAACTAAGTGAGAGCACACTTTCAAACACAAATTCAAAAAGAAAGTTTGAGCTAGAGGAAAATCAGTGTCTCTGATCATATTCCACATCAGTGAGAGACATGGAAATGTAAAAGGGGCAGGAAAGAAGCAGTCTTTCAGGAGACAGATGGGAAGAATGAGTAGAGCTTTTCAGTATTCCCATGGGAAGTGCCATACTTTCTTAAAGACCCTTACTGGAATAACACTTTCCAAAAAACACTCAATAGCCCATCCAGCTCTATCTATGCTAGCAAATCTCATTTTTTTCTGACTTCATTGAATTCAGTCAGCAAAATTGAAGTGAGCTCAAGTTCCAGCAGCGCTGGGCTCTTCTGTGTTAGACACTAAATGTGTAGTCATTTTTTCCTTAGAGCAATGTTTGATGTAAATATTAGTGTTCCTCTCATTTTATTGATAAAAAACTTAAGGCTGGGGGATTCTGACCCTAGAGTCTGTCCTTCCCACCCACATGCTACCTCCTTTCCTTGTCATATGTCCGATGTCATTTAGCTATTCTAGCAAGTGGTTGCTTTGTGGTCTTTATAAAAATGAAAATTCCCATAATTCAGACAATAGTTTACAAGAATGTAACTGCAAATAGGGAAATGGTGTCTTTTCTTTTCCTATGCTTTGATTTCATCTTCTAATTTCATGGGTCAGCACATGGATTTAGCACATGGCAAGCACAGCTTGCACCACTGTTAAACCAATAGGGAATATTTCACTACTCCATTTTCTTTACTTTAGTTCAGTTAACTCTAGTTGTTCTATATGGTGTCTCATAATAGAAGTATCTAGGTCAGGGTTTTATACAAAAGAAAATGAAATCTTGGAAGTTATTTTAAAATGTACTTTCAGAGAGAAATATAAAGGAACAGAGACATTACTTGCAATTCTATATTGTATTGCATGATTATAGAAAGTTATGGGTTTCAGTGCCATATATGGGATACCTCTCCTTCGGTCGTTGGTCAGGAGTGTTCCAGACACCCCAAACAATACAGACTGCTGCCATTACCCTTGGTTGTTTACCAAATCTAATGGTTAGACACTACTGCTGTTGAAAACAAATACTTTGGTCACATTTTATAAAACAGAAAAGGCAAGTTGCCACTTACCGGGAATCTTCCACCTTGCTAGCTAGCTTTCATAAAACCATAAGATAACTTGTAGGCACCTGGGGTCGGGGGAAAGACGTTGGCAGTGTTGCCAGCTGTGAGTCTTATAAACAACATAAAAGACTGACATATCAAAGTGTGATCATGTGTGCAATCGTGACACAATTGTTATGGGGGAAACCAACCACTTGCTGACCAGATTTCAGGCCCTCTAAAGAGGATTAAAAACATCCCTGGTATAATGAATATTGCCAATTATATATGATTGGGGAGCTCACAGACTCCAGGAATGAACCTACTAATTTTATTTTCCTTTGTGGACATCATACCAAACTGCTAGATTCATATTTTTCTAGCAATAGATTAGCAAAGCTCTCAAACCTCATCAGAAAAAATTTTATTCAGGATGGTAGTTAATGCAGAAACTGAAAACTGGCAAAGTGAAGAGAGTAGGTATCTATAGAAGGCTCAGTCAAAAATGTGACATCAAGGTTATACCACCTTCCTGTATAGCTTAGTGACCACTGTGGAAGAGGATGCAGAAAATCAGCCAGGGCCAGAGGTTGGAAACCACTGGAGCAAAACAGCGTCTTCTGGAAATGACAAGACACTGCATTCATGCATTCAAGGTGCTATGGTTCCTCTGTGTAACACATGTGTAACATCAAGACATAAACTTTCTAACATGGATGGCAGAGAAGCTCATGAGCTCCAACCCATATTTGAGGAGATATAGACAGTTGACTCCTTCTCGGGTAGGGGAAGTCAGTTTTCTTTAAGTATGTGGTTCCCGTTAGGCCAAGCACACACCAGTTGATAGAACCACAACCATAGTATATGAGTATATAAAGTGGACTCTGAGGGTTTTTTTTAAAAAAAAAGTTAAGAAGTTGAAAGGGAATAGAGAAATGGCAGTGTATATGGGAGTAATTAAGAAGAGAAGTGGGGGGGCTGGAGAGATGGCTCAGTGGTTAAGAGCATTGCCTGCTCTTCC
>LOJH01039310.1:15177-27877 GCA_001685095.1 Ellobius talpinus | reverse complement strand
TATCTATCTATCTATCTATCTATCTATCTATCTATCTACTTATCTATCTATCTAATCCGTCTAATCTATCTAAATATCTACCCATCTACCCATCTCTCTGTCTGTCTGTCTCTCTTCTTCTCTTTCTCTCTGTGTATGCATATCTGTCTGTCTGTCTTTTGTCTATGTGTTCCATCATTATAACAGACCTTTCTTGTTTCTTAGATTTATCTTTTAAGAACACTTCAAAATTTAATACATCTTCACATCACAATAATAAGAATCCATGTTATCAGGAAATGTTACAATTGTGTTAGTTTTTAATTTTTAGTTAGTTAATGCTCATCAATGGCATAAAATTAAGAAATAAATATTATTTAAAAGTTGACAACTTAAAAGTACATGAAATACCCTAAACTTTAACCAAGACATTAACCTACTTAGACACTTAATTTGAAGTTAGTATAATTCATTTTCTAATATTTTAGCATTATCACATAAATACATATTATTTTTGAAGATTAATAGATTTTTATATCAAACTGAATGAGGCAGATAGCTTACCTATCTAAACTCATTTCAGGTAATTAGTTGATTGTGATAATATTTAACTGACTGTCATTTGATAATTTAGTATCGACTGGACTTACTTTAAATATATAGTTAATGCATGAGAACAAATTTGAATCTATACAAAATAAGGAAATATGTAGGAATTTAAGGCCTATCAGGTCAAGAGGAGCCAACCTTGAGCCTGCCTGGCACCCTCAGAGGTCCTGATCATGCCTAGCCAATGAGAGGCGATCAAGTGATGTTGTCTGAGGGCCTAGCAATAGGTGTTTTCAAAGGTCTTGGTCATGCTTAGCCAATGAGGGGCAACCATGCAATGTCAAGGATAGGAATGCTGGATGTTTGGGAGAGTGTATAAGTTTTTCATGGTTGTTAAATAAACAAGTCTTCTGTACACCTTCTACCTGACTCCTAGTGTCTAAGAAGTTGACACTGTGCCTTCTCATTCCCTCTACCAAGGAAGACATTGGAGCCCAGAAATAGAAATACATTAAAAAGTTCTGAAATTTCTATTTATTAGGGTTATTGAACATAAGGTCTTAACTATTTTTAATAATCTCATAAAATTACATTAAGAATAAAATGTTAGAAATGCTAAAAGAAGAGAATAAGAGCAAATGGAGGGGGCCAGATCTACAAAGCATTTTTCAAAGATAAACAAAAAATAGCTGCTAAAGAGGAAGTGATGGTATCTAAGTGCTAAGATTTCTGTAAGCACCACATGATGCTGTATTCTCTGCATCCCCATGGGAAGTGAGAGGTAAGGAAAGTTCTATGAATATTAGGTAGGCAGCCCAGGTCATCTCTTCCATGGATTCTGTTAAGGATTCTTCAAGGAATATATATATTCATCATGCAACTTATTATTCTAGAACAGTAAAAATCCATCTAATTTTTAATCTCATTTCTGACTTATTTCAAAGGCCAAGTAGAGTCATTTTGTAGAACTAGGAATGCTGAATTTGTCCATTTTGCCCTGATTAGACTTTGTTGCACAGGGATGCTCTGTATGAACTCACCTCATCACATGGCCCATTGTGACAGTCTGTTTCATTATGGCTGATACTATGTGATTACTCATGTATGGGAGCAACCTACTTTTTAATGCTTTTTGCTTAAATTATATAAAAGACTAGGAATCAATAGACAAATGACAGTGAGGTCAGCAAATTTCATGAACAGCACAAACCTCTGAGGTAAAATGAATATGGAAAGGGAAATAGTACATGGATTTTCAAAATATTAAGGCTACTGGTCATGTCAAAAAGATCAAAAAAATCACCTTTATGAAAATAAGCAGTTGTTAGAAAAAGGTAGGAAATTATAAGAAACTGCTCTGATGACAAAATTAAAAATGCTCATGAGTGAAATTAAAAGGAAAGACTAATTTGATAAGATTTGAAGAAATTTTTGAAAATGATTAATAAAAAGAAGACATAGGATAGGAAAGGGGTGATAACAAGAGCTCAGAAACGGTCAAGGTAATCTAGAAAGATTTAAGAGAGGATGTATACTGGTGAATATCAGAGTGAAGCTTTGAAACAAGAACAGGCATTGCCTTCTTTTTCTTTTTCTTTTTTTTTAAAGAAGAGAATACTAGAATTTTCATTAATGTTTTACATTGTTTTTCTACAAAACAGCAAAAAGATAAAGTCATGATGCCAAATCTTATGACCTATACATTTTATCAAAGTACAAACTATGTTTTTGCATGCATAAATTCTTCCCTATAATTCTCACAAACACTGCCATATAAATCCATCTGCATGTTACCTGCCAAAATCTTTTAGGAAATTTTATTAATGACTAACTAGGTTTTTCCTTAACTATTGTTTAGTCACACAATATTCAGTAGTTTGTTGGCATTGTCTACTGGCATTTGTCAGGTGCCTGACTTAGGATGCTGCTGCATTCTGACCTCAAGATTGCTGCAACCAGCCGTTGACTATTGAGCCATTTCCCTATCGTCTTTCTCACTTTCTTTGCTCTTTTTACACCCCCTCTCCTTCCCCTCTCTTCTTTCGTCCTTTTTGTTTTTGATACAGCTTTTTTCTCTTTAAAGAATTTATTTTTAAAAAAGAAAGCAAACTATCTTTTTTTCATAACACGTACCAATCCAAGTTCCCACTTCCTCTCCTGCTCCCATTCCCTCTACTTACCTTGTTTTTCATGCCGAAGTATATCACAGTGCATACTCAGAGCATATGTATGCACACATTTTCCCAACACAGATCAGACACTGAATGCATACATATACATACAAAATACATACATGTGAGTGCACACATTCACACAGCTATTTTAAAATTGTATTCCGTATCGTGCATGTGTCTGTGTATATGTGTGTGTATGTGTGAGCATGTGTCATAAGTGCTCTTGGAAGCCAGAAAGGAACATCAGACCCCTGGAGAGGAGGTACAGGTGGATGTGAGCTACAGCATATAGGTGTTGGGAACTGAACTCTCCTTATTTGGGGGTCGTACTAGCTGTTCAGGACTGAGCATATCTCCAGGTACAACACATAATTAACAACTGGAAGTAAGGCAAACATCATAAGACTTGACTAATAAACTCATGAAATTTTCATCAAAAATACTTCCTAATGTAAGTTAGTTTGTGCCTGCTTTTTGTTAAATGGCTCTCTAAATATAAGTCCCTAAATATAATGCACAGACCAAATGAACATAAAATTCTCAGTATCTTACAGTTTATTTTGCTTTTCTATTTAAAGCATTTCCTATGTGTGTTTGGTAGGTATTTCTTTAGAACTGATGCTTTAGCTCCCTGTCAGATTCTTATTTCCATTGTTAAGACTTCTTTGTGTGACCCTTTTTGATAGCAACTTGAATGAAGCATTAAAATGTACATAATAAATCATTTTAAATATTATAAATCAAGAGGACAAACCATTTGCTCAACTCAGGAATGTCGAATGATCACAACTACATCAGAACCTAGGGAAGAATGGGCCATTCTAAAAATATTTTAAAAACAAGTAGAGTAAGGGACACTAGCATCTAAAGAAAAAATATAAATTTCTTCTAACCCTTTAGCCAATCAAATTAATTGGGAGTATGGTAACATATTTCCTTCTGTGTCACTCCAGTCTAATACCTGTGCCTTTTATAAATAATTCAGAGAGAAGGTAGAATGCTCTACCAAAAAGAGAAATAAAAGCAATTAGAATTTTTTGTAGGTCACATATAAATATGAGAATGTTTAGGGTTTTGTGAAAAAAATTAAGTACACAGTGCACTTGGGAGTCAATGAGTCTGACTTAAAACATCCAGGTAAGTCACCAGGAGCCATCTCATCAAGAAGGAAGGAAGGTGCAGTAGGAAACAGAGGATTCCATGCATATGTCCTTTTGTCCTTTCCAGAGGACAATTTATTAGAACTATTTATCATCATCATCATCATCATCATCATCATCATCATCACCACCATCACCATCATCTGTTGTCTGTTAACCCAGAGAACAGTAGATGAAGTCTGGAATGGGAAAAGTTGAACTGTTTGTAGAGTGAGCTGTAGACTGAATTGCCAGAGAGACTTGGAGGCATGCACTCTCAACTCTGAGAGCCCCAAAACATAACAATACTTAGGGGTAGCCTTCTTGTCCCTGGGGCTTGCCACAGTCCTACATAACCTGGAGAATTATATCAAGGCTATTTAAAGATGCACTTTTATTTTTAAAGCAAATAACAGATTAGGTGACAAATACCATTAATAGGATTACTCTTGGGAGGGTTTTGTGATTCTGTTAAAATTTTGAAAAGAAATAACTAACTATTGCTACCTGGTCCATCTCCAAATAGGTGTTGCATAAAAAAATAATGTGAATTTTGAGTATTGATTTAACCTTAGAGTTGACATATTTGATGATAGAAGGGGGGTACACCAAACAGTGTAACATTGGTAAGTAAGAGGTAACATTATATATAAAATCTATATACAGAGAAATTAGTAAAATTCTTTGTATTATGAAGATAAGTACAAATAAACTCACCAATAAAAATAAAAATAAAAAATCAAACTCTTGCCCTCAGAGCAGGAAATGAGTTTCAGGAAAGTGATGAGGCCACCGCCTGCTGTGTCCAACTGCAAGTCTATTGCACAGTTTGACTGTAAAATTTCCTATGTACTATGTATTGCTAAAAATGGAAATTCAATAAAAACACATCATTAGCTTATTTACTACCTGGAAAGTGCCTTGTTCCCTCTCTTCATTTTAAAGATCTTGTGTATAGTGACATCTTGCTAGAGAACGCTTGTTCACTGGAGCTTAGGCAGGAACTGACCAAAGAAAGCATTTTAGAAAACATTTTTTTAAATTTGCAACAGAGAGAACAATTTTGAGATACTTCAAATATGCTTTTTTGAGATATTTTAAGCTTATTTCTTGACAATTTCAATAATTTTAGCACTTTATGATGAAGAAAGAAAGTGCCCTAAGAAACTGTAAGGTACCAATAAATAAACACCTGCCTCTGAAGCAACAAGAGAGTAGAGAATGAAAGATCACACCTGTTATATGCGGAATGCAGAAGAGGGTCGCTCACATCATTCTCACCAAAGAAATTAGAAAAGAAATAACTAATCTTGAGTCTCATTTCTCTTTGCTTTTGTTTCTGTTTTGCAGTGATTGTTATTAATCTACAAACTCACTTCAGAACTGTGTTTTTCTGTCTTATAAAATCTCTGCTATGTATCGCTTTACTGGTAGATTTGCTGCCTCAGTTTTTACTGCCATCAGGGTTTAAATCAAGATCATTTTGGGAGCATCAATAGCCCAGCACCAAACTCTCCATGGGCAGAAATATCATAGAGAGATAACTTTATTCACTTGACAAAACCTTCTGGGATTTCTCGACTTTAGAATAAACAAGGCTATACAAGACTATAAGAAATAGATGTCATGTATAGTTGATAGTGGTAATACTAGGTGCTTTGTCATTAGGAGGACAATGGACATAGAGCACAAAAACATCTTAACATGTAAGTGACACCACATATGTAAGATCAGTGAATGGTTGAGTTCTATCTAGTACACACATCGGGACTAAGTTCTGCTTGTAATTCCTGGTCTAGGGACAACAAAATTAAGATTCACTAATTCAGCAAATATACTGAAGGGCAACTATGGGTCATGATTGTCCCAAACCTGTTGAGAGAGAGACAGAGACAAACAAAAGGATGGAAGGAGGGAGTGACAGAGACAGACATACACATGGACACAGAGAGGATTGTATTTGCTCCCAATGGCTCCTCCAGACAGTCAAGTGAGCAAAGAAGCTGAGATTGTCTCTGTGAGGACATTAGAAAGTGACTAGCCAAGTCAAGCGAGCAAATGCCAGTCTTTAGGAGTCATATACAAGACAAAAGCAGACACTTTGATTTTAAAGTTACATCTTTTTATTTACTAGAGGCTTAATAAACATGCTTTCAAAAATAATAATCACTATTATCTTTGGTATCTGGCACAGTAATTCATACTGTTGCTTGGTGACAAGCAAATAGGAGGCATTCTTCTCTACACAGATTGTGCAACAGTAGCTGTTTCGGGAGAAGTGGGGAGAGCAGTCACTAATTAAGGGACGATTTTTTTCAGCTACTGAGCATGTTTGAAAGTTATGGGAGGAAATGAGATGTGAAAGGCTATGTATTCAACCATATCTTAGAATTCCATTACTAAGTGTTGTCTTTGAGGAGTCAGAAGGGCCTGAGCACGCAGAACTTTGAGCCTTCAGGTTTGATTTATATTTCTTATTTCTGGACATGTTGCGTGTCTGCACTGCTTGATTAAGTGTTTCACAGTTGTCATACTGAGCTTCACTGAGCTCAATATTTCAATCAGCAGAAGTATTTTCTGTGTAGTTACTGTTCTGACATGAGGGAGAACTATGGTTGTGTTTACCTTGCTAGTAGTTAAGAGAAGAGGCTTGCGGGGATTACTTCACATGTTGTCTTTGTCTTGTTCTATTTTTCTGATATACTTCCTTGTTTATTTTCCTGGAGAATCTTCATGAATTTCTAAGACTGTTGTACATATTTCCCAGGAAGAGACATCACATGTTAGGATTTTGCTTTTATCAAGTTGCTTCAGCCATCTGAAGATGAGCCATAGATTTCTTAAGCCCTACAATTCAGACTGTGTGTAAGAGCTATCTATTCTCCAATAAAGAGCCGTGACTCTAGATGAGCTAACAATCCTAAAAATGATTTATTTGCCTTATAGTACACAGAAATAAACAAAAATCAAAAGAAAGTCACATTTCAAATTATAGACTGTGCTTCTATTAAAATTTAGTAGGTAATATGTTTTGCCAAAGATAATCAAACTTTTAATCAACAATCATTTAAAGAATAGAAAAAATAAACATTTGTTAATTTAACTTCTGAGCCCTAAAAAGTAAAATTTCTCAGTAAGATGTAAGTTTTCAACTGTGATTTCACAATATTTATAACATTTAGTTGTATTATATATTCATTTAATTGACACAAAGGGGTTCATATCCATGGAGTATCACATGTTGCTGTAATATACATTATATAAATGTATTATACAAATGTATCTTAGATGTCTATCATTTCTTTATGGTGGAAATTGTGAACATCTTTCTGTTATTTTGCATTACTCAGTATATTATTGTTTTCTATGCTCACCCTCTTTGCAAGAGCATACCAGAGTACCTTGCTCCTAACTGTAGTTAGTTACACTCCCTGGTAGACTTCTTCATTCTGGCCACCACACTGCTCCTCCTAGTCTCTCTGATAACCATCATGCTACTCTTGCACACATCTACTCCCTTATTTGTCACAGTCCGCTCAGTAGATGGGAAATTGAAACAAATTGACTGTCTACCTACTGATGAACGAATAAAGAGACGATAATACAGACAGTACGTTTACACAATGGAATTATATTCTGCCATAAGAAAATAATGAATTTTTGTTGTTTGTGTCAACAAGTATGGGAAGATAAAGATTTCTTGATGAAATAAACCAGCCACAAAGGTCATGTTCTACATGTTCTCATTTATGTAGAATCTAAAAATGTTACACTTATGCAAGAGTCTCTCTGATAAATAATTTGTAGCAACATAAATTGATAAAGTCATTTTGACAAAGAGTATGCTCCAAAAGAAGCAATAATAAAATTGCTGTATGCTGTGACACACCCACTGAAGGATATATATTCAAAGCAAATTAGATTAGCATGCTGAAGATGAGTGTGAAGTTTAACAATTTGACAGGTCAGGATCAGTTATGTTATGCTGCAAACGGAACCCATTTTAAACAATACCTCATCTCATAAACTATGAAATTTTAAAATTCATTTAAATCAACTTTTAACAAATATATCTAAATTCATCAAAGTAGCCAAGTTCCCATATACCCAGTTTTGATTAGAAAGGTAGTTAAAAGTCAGTCCATGATTCATACAAAAAATTCTTTACTAATTTGTTGTATTGCTTATTAATGACATATATGAAACTATATTAGTTAGGTAATGTTAAACAACTATGCATATTTATATCATAATTCTTTAATAATTGTATTAAAAATGTTTGAATTATTTAGCTGCTCACAGATCACAGATTCACCAGATCAGTGAGTCTATGTAAGTCTCTGGTTTTTCTCTCCAGAAGGTACCCACTCCTTAGTGTCTCTTTTAGTATGAAGGACATCCTTAGGCCTTTACTGCAGCACAGGCCTGAGAGGATACAGTCTCTCGGCTTATATCTATGTAGGAATGACTTCATCAATCCTTTGTTTATACAGGGTAGTGTTTCCCCTTGATAAGAGTTTTCTTTTCTTTTCTCTTTTTTCTTTTCCTTTCTTTTGGTGCTAGGAAAACCCCAACCCACTCTCTCCTAGCCTTTAAGGTATCTGTCCAGACTTCTGTATTGGTCACATGGGAGGATGTTGTGTTATTTGGTTTCTCTCACAGCCTTGTGCCTCTTCTTGTCTTTCAAACCAAAGATCTTGATTGTGAGATACCTTGGGATACACCTGCTGTCTGCTGACGTTTGCCTTCCCCAACTTCTGGATATTCGTATTCCACTCTACACTTGAATAATTGTCTTGACTAGTTCTAATAAATTTTCTATTCTTTTGGCATTCACTACAAGGGTTAACCACTCTGCCTTTGGGTGGCTCATTTTGGAGGCTGTGAATACCTGCTTGTGTAGGTATATTGTGCATCCTGGGCTCTGGGATGGGTGGGTAGGAACAATATTTAGTAATCAAGGCTGAGTCACAACTGTTTCATAGCCACAGGACCGGACCCTGCTTAGTTTTAGGACCCTGCTTAGTTTTAGAAGGGCAGGTTTGCCCCAAACTAGCAATGACCCAGGCCAAAATGAGTCTGTTCTACAGATTCATGGTCTCATTCCTGACCTGACTAAAGATTCCTTATGTTATCTCTGGCCCCATTACAAACTTTCAGGTTCTATGAGGAACTGGGTCTAAACTCAAGGTGCCAAGTACTGGGCTGAAACAAAATCCTATACTAAGATTTGCACAAAACTTTCCAGAAGTCATCCCACTTCCCTTCTGCCAGAGGTTGAGAGATAAGTGGAGGGTGCTACCATTTACCTAGCAGTCTGGCCTGGTGGTAGGGAAGAAAGGACCGTGGGCAGTCCAATATTTCAACATAGTGGCCTTCATAGAGTCTCCAGTTGAAGGCCCTGATATCTCTCTCCCTTCCCTAAGTGGCAAGCCTTTATCTGTTAGCTAGGGTGCTATATTTGGGCCACTTCAATCCTTCTGCTTTCTTCACTGGATCTTTGTGTTTAGACAAAAGGAAGTACTGAGGATTCTCTTTTGAGATCTTAAGCTTTGGTGAAAGTGGATTGCTGTGCAAAGAGCTATTTACCTTGTTATTTCTGCAGGGAGACTTAAGCACAGAGAGGTCTCAAGTGCAATTTTGTTCATCTTTTATCCCTCATATTTTCATATTTCTTCTCAAATAATGAATGTTTTCAAGTTGCTTTTCTCTGCACTTGTCTAAGGTCTACCTCTAGTTAGCGTATCTCTTTAAACTTCCTTCCATAAAGGGTTGTTCTCATAAAGCTATGAAGTCCAAAACCTACCTAGTTGACAAATTTTTATATAAACATGTATATACTATGTCCTATTACATGCATTATAAAATATTAACTCATTAATTCCTCTTGTAAAACCCCCTATGAAGTAGGTACTAACCTCCTTATATTACAAAGAAACTATTACAGAGGGACAGAAAGTTTATGTAAATATCACATCCAAGGGTATGAGGTAGGACAGGGACTTTGTAGAAGTAATTTCTTCAGTATGATACATAAATCATCATAGATATTTTGAGGCGAGTGAAGAAAATATTCACAATATATGGGGCCCTTCCAGTCTCAGCTGGTGGCACACTTGGTGGCTCAAAGACCTTAGCATCATAGCCCGACTTGACATCAGGGAAGTTTGACCTTGGTAGTGGCAGGTTCTTTGACCTTGAGAGACTACAGCCTTTGGGACTACCTCCCTCTTCCTCAAGATGAGGCCATCACTCCTCAAACAGGTGAAATCAACATTTCATTAACAAGGCAGAATTCTTTTGAAGAAGGAAAACCATTGCTTTCTGACTGATTACCTTGAAAAAAAATGGTATCCATTTTTTATGGGTGTTTCCTTTACCAATCATGCCTCGTAAGCATTTACTTTTAATACATTTTAATTTTTCATAAAATTGCTAATGCCAAAGCTTTGTATTAAAACAAACACATAAGAAAATAAAAGTACCAGGTTTAAAAAAGCAATATGAATGCTACAGAGTATAAGGAGGTTTATGTTATGAAGAAAATTATTTATCAGTCTATATTAATGTAGATTGCAAATTTTATTGCATTATGTCCACATTTGCATACCACATATTCTGGTCATATTCCTGTGACTCTTTCAGTCTCTTACCACCCTCTTTTTGCTGGTTCCAATAACGACCCTTCTACTTTAACTCCACATTTAATTAAGATTCCATATAAGAGCGCAGTCATGTGATATTTATATTGATGAGTTTGTCTTGTTTTACTTAGCATGGTAATTTTAGTCTCATTCATTTCCTGTGGAAACATAATTTCATCAAGAAAATAAATTCAGGCAAGGATAAGAGGGAAACAGGAACCGTCCTATAAACATGAAAACTAGTACAGTCAGTATGGAAATCGAAATAGTATTTCCTCATAAAGTTAGAACTAGAATTGTCACTTGATCAAGCTATATCATTTCCGGTATGGAACTGAAGGTTCTAAGTCACCATACAGCAGAGACACCTGAACACGGTGGTCCTTGAAGCCCTGTCACAATAGAAAAGCTCTGGCATGAGCCTGAATCCTTATTACAGTATGGGTGGAAGAATGACAGATCGATTTTTCTTATCATGTTAATCAAAATACAAATTGTACCCAGATACTGAGGTTTAATATGATGAGAAATGAGGCAAGTGAACAATGCTGTCGGTGCTGTTTGTCCTTGTGCTGTCTGTCCATGAGGAGAAGAATGGGGAGTGGAAAATGACCAACTGAAGAAACACTTTGGAAAATACCCTGTACCAATGAGCATGCTGGAGAGTTTTAGCAATTGCTTTCAAACAAGTCTCTGGAGGTGGGCCAAAAATAGTAAAACCACAAAACCAGATACCTGTAAGAGTAATTTTGTTCATCTTCTATTTTTCAGAGATGCAGTTATAAAACAGTTCTAGGAAAAACAGCACTTCTAGTTTGGAACCCCAATGTAACAAATCTGTTTGCCTCATTTCTATTTAAGCCTTTCACAGAAATATGATCTATGATATTTGTACTAATAGTTTAAAATACTCAAATAAAAAGCCACACCAAACAGTAATTAAGTACTGCACCATTACTTTTTATAGCAGCAATAAGCAAAGTGAAGGTATTTTTCTCTGGTCTTACAGGAATATGCTCACTTAAAAAGCAAAATCGTTGCAAGACTGATTGAATCCAGCAGTTTCTAAGCAGAAATTTAGTGATTTACATTCTTATTCAAGAAGTCAGCATTCTTAGGAAGCGCGTTAAGTTCAACATGTTCAGCTACTTTTCAGCCACCTTAAAAGGAAAGATGCAGCATTTTCTTGTTCTAGAACAATAAAAAATAATAAAAGACTCACTGACTGCCTTGCATAATTTAAAGCATCTCATATTTATAACTCTAGGCTGCTTAAGTGTGGGTTATTCAGTAGGAAACAACTGTTTAGCTACATCTGAAAGCTCCAAGAAATCTTGTTATGAAAGTGTTTCCTTCTTCAAGCTGACTCCTCGTTTTATTGATGTGTACCAAATTATAGAATTACTGTCCCAAGTATTGAAATGTAGCAGAGTTATCTTGCAGGGTTTTTTTTTTCCTCCTTAACATATTGTGGGAAATAGAAACTTCCAGTGCTGTGGCAAAAGTCCCGGTTCAGCTTTTGTGATAGCTGGTTCTGAGACTCAAAGAAAAACAGGATCTATAGTCCAGGTTATTTCTAATCACCTAGGAGATAGGTACAGCACTCATCTGGGTGTGTCCCTGACGAAGATTCCAGGGAGGATTAACTGAGCAGGGAAATACACCCTGATGGTTGGTAGCATCCCAAAGTCTGGAAACCTGCATAAAATACAGGGGTGAGGGTAGAGGGAAAACAAGCCTGTGCCAGCATCCCAGCCTGTCCCTTTGCCCGGCTTTCCTAGTCAACCATACAGTGAAGAAATCTCTACAGCCACAGGTTCCTGGCCACCAATGTACTGTCCCCTTTTACAAGGACTCAAGCCGCCAGTGACCCATTCCTCTGAAACTGTAAACACAGGTGTCTTCTTGTCTTGTTTCTGTTTGGCCTTTTGTTATGTATATAAATCTTACCGTTTTATTTTGTGGATGAAATTCCCTAGAGAGTCTAAGAATAAGGTGGAGCTGCAATTCATCCAAATCTCCAAGACAAGAAAGTATTTTAGAGCCTTATCAAATACAATATTATTTACTTCTGCATGCTTAATTATTTGACTTTATCTCTGAAACTATTTTAACTCAGGTTGTCCTTTAAATAAGAATGGTAGCTGTACTGGATTTGATCCTCAGTCTGCTCCCTGATATGCTTCTCCTGCCAGTGTTCTAACCCACATCATTT
>LOJH01039310.1:0-14600 GCA_001685095.1 Ellobius talpinus | reverse complement strand
TATACACATGTGTTGATATTTCATCACTCCTATTGTATATAGAACATGTATGTTGATATCTCATCCCTCACGTTGTATATAGAACATGTGTGTTGATATCCCATCCCTCCCATTGTATATAGAACATGTGTGTTGATATCTCATCCCTCCCATTTTATATAGAACACGTGTGTTGATATCTCATCCCTCCCATTCTATATAGAACACATGGGTTGATATCTCATCCCTCCCATTGTATATAGAACACATGTGTTGATATCTCATCCCTCACATTTTATATAGAACACGTGTTGATATCTCATCCCTCCCATTATATATAAAACACATGTGTTGATATCTCATCCCTCCCATTGTATATAGAACACGTGTGTTGATATCGTATCCCTCCCATTGTATATAGAACATGTGTGTTGATGTCTCATCCCTTACATTGCATTTCCATCGTTAGCCTTCATGGTCATAAACTTCTGAAAGTATTGCATTGGGTAAATTATTCTTGTTTCATTTTCACAAAGTTTACTGTTGTGTCTGCCATATTAGAATCCTAGCTTTCCTATTACTTGAAATATATGATGGCTACCATCAACTTGGTGGAATTGAGAATGGAATATGAGGTGAGAATATCACAGAGCTGAAATTTAGCTGATTATATCATGAGGATTCTTACATGATGAATGGATTAACCCATAAATAGATTTAGAATCCGAATAAACTATTGGAATATGCTGGAACAACAGAAGACAAAAGCCGCTGAGAGGAATCATGCCATTGGGAGCATATTCTGGGTTCTATTCCACTTTAACTATTTCCTGTTCACTCTAATGTGAATTTCATCCTCAACCATGCCATCTGACCATGATGATGATCTCCCCCAAACAAGGGCTACACAACTACTCACTGATCTCTTAGAAGCTGTGAGCCTTGTTTTCTCTCAGATATTTTGGTTATAGGTATGCAAATACAAAAGGGAACAAAAGGAATAATTTTGAAATGGCATTAAACATTTACAACTACATTCACAGCTCCCTGATGCGTGGACACCACCAGCATAAGTCAATACATAAATGCTCAAAATTATTTTTCCTTGGTTTAAATATTGGCTTTACAATGTAGAAATTGACTGATCCTAAGACAATTATATGTCTTCTGTTTTTCTGTACTTCAATTACCTTTTTACTGTAAAAGCATTTTCTTCTTCAAGGAAATTCTGTAATGATGGATAAGCTGAAAAATGTAAAGTTTAATAGCATAGCAGAAAGTGATTCCTGATGCCATGGTGGTATTAGTATCATCATTGTCATTGTTATTGTTACCATAATCAACATCCAACATAGTGCCTCTTAAATCCATGAGAATTAGTTTAAGGAGCTATTTCAAATGGCTGCCTTTCAAGCAACAGAACTACAAATTTTGAAATAAGACACAATTATCTCTTATCTATTCTTACAGTCAAGACTATGAACCCAGGTTCAATCAAGATTCAATATTGGTGATCACAATAATTAGTGGTGCAACTAATTGGTACAATCAATATCTCTTCACTGCCATGGCTGATGTGGGATACTATGGGATGTTTATTTGTAAAAAAAAAATGCCAGCGACTACTGTCTGGGTGATTGTGCAGTGATCTTGTGTCTCCAGCAACATCTCAGGGGTTAAGTGGATAGTGTTCCTGCTCATGCTTCATGACTGAGGTAGGAAAGTGCGAAATCTCATTGTCTTCCTCTGAGTAGGACAATGTAAAATCAATGGTTGAGATAATTGTTAGTATATGATCTGGCAATAAGAATAAATTTATCTGTCTATATATTAGTTCTACGAATGTCAAATTAAGGAAATTATATTGCTTTAAGAAGAGTTCTATCAGTACCTTGGTGCCATACAAAACTATATAGTATTTTATAAATTATGCAGACACATATATTGCATCCTTCTATGGAGTTCTTTTAGGAGCTGAAGCAATCACTGAAACATAACCCATTTGCTGTATTTTTCCTAGGACAAGAATCTTTTGAAATTAGGATATCAGCATAGAGATCATAAAATAAAACTTCACAAGAGGGAAAATAGATTCTGGAGTGAATACTACACATTCAATCTCACATCCTCTTCAGAACATCATCATATTACTGAAAAGACCTATTCGAACCACACAAACTGAACTCTTACCCACTGTAATCCAAATGATAGCACTGCTCACGAATAGATTTGAAGATTGCCCATTTGATCACTTTATGTGCTTCTGGAAAAGCTAAAACCCATTATCTAATTTCCCACATTCTCCCTGACCCTGATAAGGTGTCCAGAATATTAGTTTTATTGTGTGTATCGATTAGAGATGGTAGGGACATACTGGTGACCCCTCAGGGACATCAAATGTTCCTTCTAAGGACACGGTCTGCTTTTAACTTTTCCCTCACAGCTAAAGTCAATTTTTAATGGTAATGTGGCCTCTTGCAAATATTTTCCCTGTTATCCTCTTAATGCTTTTAGCGTATTTGCGCAAAACCCAATAAGGGTGTTTTGATCTTTTGACTGCAAAGAGAAACTGCGAGGTTTGGGAGGAGATAACAAACACTTCAATGATTGTTAGGTGACTCATATTTGTGAGTGAATTTCTGATAATGTCTGCATATTTCAGAAGTGTTCTAAGTTGGGAAGAAATTTGCCACTTGTGTTTTTAGACATTTTAAGCTAATTCCTTCTGTTTGTTTTGACATCCAAAGGTAATTATATCTTCTTTATAATTATGCTTGAATAGTCAGAAACACAATTTTATTAAACACATAAACAAACAAAGGGAAACCCTATTTTACCTGCCAATTGTTTCTTTTGCTATCCAGAGAGAGTGACTTTACCTCTTACTGACCACCTTTTCTACTTTGTAGAGTTTTATGACATGGATTCTCAGACAGGAGAGTGTGTAAACCAATTACCTGATTGAAAACACATTTAGTCTTGTCTCACATTTGGTGATGTGGCTAAGAATTTTTTCCTTCAAAATATGAAAGCCTCACTCTGCCTTCTCTTGAATTTTTAGGATCATGATTCAGACACAAACTCTGGTCATCTCAGTGGAACTTGTTACTTCTATAAGCATCTTTCATCTTCCTTTTGCTCCTAGTGTGAAATTGCAGTAATAGAGTTTTAAATTTCTAGAAAGTTCCATTTGTAGATATTTTATTTTAAAACAATTCATTTTATCTATATGTGTGTGCCTGTATTCATGAATGTGCAATGTGATGTATCTGGTGCTTATGGAGGCTAGAAAAGGATAATAGAGGCTCTGAAACTGGAGTTAGAGGTAGTTGTGAGACATCATGTGGGTACTTGGAAAATCTTGTCCTGACCAAGGACAACAAGCACTCTTAACCATGGGTCCGTCACTTAAGTTCCTTGTGCTGTATAATACTTACAAGTTTATTTACCCTTCCGATCCCTTCTTCTATGCTTCTTTGGTGTGAGAAATCCTTCTGTATATGTGTTGTTTCCACTGGTTAATGAATAAAAAAAGTTGGCTTTGCTGTGATAGTGCAGAGCAGAACTAGGTAGGAAAACTAAACTCAATGCTGGGAGAAAGAAGAAGGAGTCCCGATGAAGCCATGGAGCTGCCAGAAGAGAAAGATGCCAGCTGCCAGTTGGAACGTTGGCAGTAGGCCACGAACCTTGTGGTAAAATATAAAATAATGGAAATGGGTTACCCAAAGATATAAGAGCTAGCTAGCAATACGCTTAAGTGATTGATCAAGCAATGATTTAAATAATATAGTTTCTGTGTGATTATTTTCGGGGCTGAGTGGCCGGGAAACAAATGAACAGCCTCCGACAATTCTTGCCTTCAACTTTGGACTTTGTAGATGCTGACTCCCACTCCAGGCTTCACAATGCTTTTCTTATATTTTAATCTCTTTATCTTTCTTGTCCACATTTTGAAAGACTGCTTTACTAGAAAGATGTTGGAAGAAATTATTATTTGCTTTGAAAAAGTATTCTGTTTTTAGAAATATATAATTTCAGGAAGAAAAGAAAAACCATGTCTTGTATCATTCTGCCTGAACACCTGTATGCATGTGTGTTTTAGGTTTTGTGTTTTCTGGTCATGCCTCTTCCTTAAGATCTAAAAGCCTTTTAAATAACTTGGCTGTGCATGAAATGCTGAGAATGAGTTGTCAGAAAGTCATAGAAAACATGTTGACACACACAAGATTCTTGCTCACTGCCTGTGAACTTTTGTAGTTTTGTAGGAATTTTGAAGAAATTTTGAAATCTGTCAAACTGATGTTCCCTCTCTATGAAGGTCTATCACCCCAAGATGGTCTTTCTGTGCTTGCTCTATTTTGGAATTGGAGCAAGGAGGCAAGTTCCTACTTAGGAGAACTGCACATTGACTCTAAGAAAATTCAAATCACTAATATTTATACTCCATGTTCCTCTGAACTTATTGAAGGATTATTAAGAATAATCTTTAGAAAGGGGCAGGTCTCCCTGGGTGTCAGCAAAGCATGGCACTTCAAGTTCAGGCAGGACCAAGTTCCACCTTCTTCATCAAGGCTGGGCAAGGTAACCCAGCATGGGTAGTAGGCTCCCAAAAGTCAGCTCAAGTGCCAGGGACAGGACCTGATCCCATTGCTCGGAGCCCCACAAACAGACCAAGCTACACAACTGTTATGCACATGCAGAGAGCCTAGGTCCATCCTGTGCCTGTCCCTTTCTGAAAAGAGATGGAAGAGGAGTGGATGGGCAGTGGGAGAGGGCAGATTAAAGGCAGTAGGAGGGGACAGGAGGAGAGGAGGGAGGAGAAACTGTTGTCAATAGGTAAATTAAAAAAGTTGATAAATAAAAATATGATAATAAAACAAGGCCAGGTGGGAGAGGCTCATGTCATCACCCACAAAGAAAAGAATAAAGTTTAGGATCTTGTTTTGTACTCTTCAGCTTCTCACCTGTGGTAATGGTTTAGGGGGATGAAACTGAAACTAAGCATTAGATTTAGTTGCTTCTACAACAAGTGAATGCTCGAATCAAGTTATGTTTGTTCATGTAAATGAAGAAAAGGTTGCACATAAAACAACACAGAAGGTAGTTGAATCCTACAAGATTATTTAAAGAGTATTTTCATTTATGTGTATATATGCATGTGCTTGAAAGAATTTGTGTGTATCACATGTATGCAGATTCTTGCAGATGCTAGAAGCTGGCACTGAATTTCCTGGACTGGTGCTTCAGACACTACACACAGTTTTATATTTTGTCCGATCTTCAGACACATTACAAAAATGGGTCTGAAAGGCCTGCAGATGCACTTATGTTTGCCTGTGTCTCTGTATGCTGCTGTACATGTTTGGATGTATGATGTGTGTGGGTGCTTGTGTATATCTTTTGCATGTAGAGAACAGAGCTTGGTTGCTGGTGTCTTACTCTTCCATATTCTACTTCATATAAACAGGTATGCTCTCTCCTTGAACTCAGAGCTTGCTGATTCAGTTTATCTAGCTGCACATTTTATTCTGAGAATCTCATGATCTTCTCTTCATGATCCTGGTTTACAATAAAGCCTCACACTTACCAAGCAGTTATAATGGTGTTTAAAACATGAACTCTACTATTCACACTTGCCCTAATGATGCTTTAAATACATAGCAAGACTCTTTCCAGCACTACAAATGGGTTTTTCAGAGTTAAGATGGATTTTGAATCTAGTTCCTTTGAGCTACTCTGTCCACAGTTTTTACCTTTCACCAATATCTCTGTAATACAGAGCACATTGTTTCCAATTATCACTGTATTCCTCTGACTTTGCTAATTAGGACAATGACATATAGTGTATATTTATATAGAGAATGTTTCATTTCAAAAAATATGAAAAGTTATGATTACATAAACTACCATGAAAATCATTGAACACAAATGAAATTGGATAAGTTGTTTCACACATATATATTTGTGTGTATGTGTGTGCATGTTTGTGTATATATGTTTATGCATTTATGTGTTTGTATGTGTGTATGTGTGCATATGCATGTTATGTACGCTTGTGTATCCATGTATGCATAAGAATATGTGTGTTTATATGTGTGTACATATGTGTTGTGTTTGTGTCTCTGTATATTTGTGTTTTATATGAGTGCTTGTATGCACTTGTATGTAGGTGTTAGCATGTGAGTATGCATATGTGAGTGAATCTGTGTTTATGAGTGTTTATATGTGTATTTAGGTGTATATTATAGATGCATAATCTTTGCATGGTGCAATGTAGCCAACACAATACTATTAAGAATTCTTTCTACTATCATAATTCTCACTTAACTTCTTATTTCATAGATGATGATGTAAAAAGAAACATGGACAAAATCCATATTCACATCAGAAAATGAAGAAGCTGGATTCTAAACTATTAATGGCAGTTACAGTATATGATTATTTACTCAGAGCACCCGTGAGAGCTGGGAAACCCTTATTATATCTTATAAACAACTTCAGCATAAATAAATTTATGTTTAAAATAAAATTAAAAAATAAATAGCTACCAATCATTTGCAAAGAATATTGTGTACTCGAATGTCATCAAGAAAAATATTATCTAGAGTAAAGTTAAATTTTATGTTCCAAAATAAACCAAAATTTTCTAGAATTAAGTAAATAAATCTTATAATTTTACTGAGGCATTTATGAAAAACAATAGGCTTATTTGTATTTGGATAATATCATTATCTTATTATAGATTTTCTTTACATTTTAATGAAAGAATTTTTCATATAAACACTGGAAAATTATTTCATGGATCTTTATGCTGCTCTTCCTTTTGTGTTGCTTTAGAAATTCACATTGAAATTGCAACATTTGTAAGTCTTAGAAAGCTGATGTTCTGGTGAACTTTTGGTTTTTCACTTGACACATGGGAAGAGGGAGTCTCAACTGAAGAATTGTTCAGCTCAGGATGCCTTGTGGGCAGGTCAATAGGGTTTTGTCCTGATTGCTAATTGATACAGAGGGCTCAGCCCATTCTTTGCATCACTGTTTCTAGTCAAGGAGGCCTGGGCTCTGTAGGAAAGCTGGTTGACTTTGATCCAGCAAGCAACCCAGTAGGCAGCATTCCTCCCTGGTTTCCTTCTTAATTCTATCCTGACCTCCTAAGTATGCATCACACAAATCCTTTTCTCTCCAAGATGCTTTTGGCCAAATTGTTTTATTAAAGCAACAAAAATGGAAGCAAGAAGAACTCAGCTGTGGCTCAGTGAGAAGTGGAGGTTTCCAGCATTTACAGGCAATGGACAGATTCCGTGCTGTATTCTTGATGTGTATGGACACACACAGGCACACATGAAAACAGTGCTAATAAAGTAAAATCACGGAAAAGAAATTTTACAATTGGAAAGTATAATATGGTCAAGAATAAGACTGACTCAGAAGAGTTGAATAAAAATATTTTTCATGATTTCTACATATTAGCAAGAGACAGAATAAGCCAACTCCAAAAAAATTGAGAATTTTCTGTTATGAATTTAGTGCTAACATCATGGTATCTTAACATTTCAGGGGTCAGAGCAATTGTGGATGATATTAGAAGTATTTACATAGATGAGATCAAGCTAAATTCACTTACAAGTAACTTTAGGAAAATTTACAATCCAGAGTAAACACTTTCCAATATGATCTAGCTTATTATTCCAAACATATTTAAGAAAATTAATTTTTTTTAGTTTTTTAATTTAGTGAGAAAGCTTTCATTAAGTGTTCAGATAGCTTAGCTTACTCCAGCAGTACAACTGAGAGTATCTTGGAACTTGCAAGAATGTACTTGATTGAACAAAATATATGCTTTTTTCTTTTTTTAAGAACTTTGAATTCATGAACTCGAATTTTATATAGGAAGAGAAATTCTCATTCTAGGTAAATGCAAAGCTACATAGGTCATCAAAACCAGGGATAAAAAGATGCTTTATTTTAATGAATATTGAAGTGCCACTAGGTGACATCTGTCTCAAGGAAAGGCAATGTTATCTCATGGAAGTGATGTGTAGTCTTATACAGATCTGTAGATCCCTCATATAAATTGATATTTCATTATTACTAAGGCAGCAGCTCTGAATGGCAAGTGAAGCTCTTATTGTGCATGAAGGAAATGATGTATGGTTTAATTCTTACAATCAAAGAATTAAAAAATAAGAGGACCGACTATGAACGTGAGATTGTCCAGGACCAATCAGAATTCTTTCCCCATCTGCTAATCCTTTGGTATCACTGTGTATATTTTCTATGAGATACTTTTTGTTGGCTGCATGAAAGCTCACATGTGCACACACACATGTACATGCATGAATTCACACATACACACAAATAAATGTCTACCTGTGTGTATTTCTTTTTCTGAATCTGATTGAAAACTTAGAGTTTCTTGCCATCTGTATTTTACTATCCTAGATTTTAAAACAAAAAAAACCCAATATATAAAGAAACATATGTGTTTAAATTAAAATACATACAATGTGCCAGATTAAATTTACATGCTCAGATATGTAGACCTGATTATAGACCAAATTTCAGGGTTGATAAGGGGGAATATGACCCTCTGTGGATGCAGGGAAAAAAAGAAAAAAAAAACATACACTTAACATAGAGGGACCTTATAACAAAATGAAGAAGAAATTGAGAGCAAAGAAAGTTCCATTCTACAAAGGCTTTTAAGAAGGATATGATGTCAAGTGGGAACAGAAGACTTTGGCCAACAAGTTCTTAGTCAGATTTCTTTAAAAGTTCTGTACCATGCTAATACTTAGCTTACACTAAATCACATGTTCACAAAAATTCGTTTTACTTTATCAGAAAATTCTATTAAAAAAATCATCTATATATTCATATAAGTAAAATTTTCTTTCTACAGAGCTAGGGAATATAATAAAGACGTATTGT
Source organism: Ellobius talpinus (assembly GCA_001685095.1). Lineage (NCBI taxonomy): Eukaryota > Metazoa > Chordata > Mammalia > Rodentia > Cricetidae > Ellobius > Ellobius talpinus. Next base: position 5,690 of record LOJH01039310.1, on the reverse strand, counting down.
TTTAAAAATTGTAGTGGTTTTCTGAATCAGGGAGAAAATATTCTGCTCACTTCTATGGACCTCAGACAGAACTCAAATTCAATAGTTCTCAAAGCAGCTAGTTTTATGTACAGTGAGTTTTGCAAATTAACTACAGTCTTTTAAGGGAAGCTGCAATTGAGAAATTAGGTCAGGTTTCCTTTCATGATTTAATGCAAGGGAATGGAATGTCTACATCTATCTGAACATGGAGTGGGGATTTCGTAGAAATTTTATGTTACTATGCAGAAGTAGCTCTGAGTAGCATGCCTGCAAAAGCACTGACACTCCTCTTTCAGAGAAAGCATATGTCTGGGCCCAAATTGCTTTTCACGATTCTCTCATTCAGGGAATGATGGAAATGAAGATCAATGCAGGCGCCAGTCTCTGCAGATAAATAAATGATGAGCACTTTCTCCAGGACAGCCGGAGCTTGTGATGGATGGGGAAGATAAAAACACAGAAACAGGAGAAACTGATTTTGAACACAGTCCTAATTCTTTTGGTCTTCTTGGTCCTGTCATCTGAGGTCAAATATACCTTTTCTAGATGGATTTGGGGGGGGCAAATCTTAATGTTGTATGCACTTTTGATTTTAGTTAGTATTGTCCAAAGAAAACTTGAGTCCAACACACTATGAACAGTCAACTTTTGGACTGTGATTCTGGGTTCTATAAAAAGCAGGAAGTTTTCATGGAAAACTCAAGTAAGAATTTCTCAAATGCTTTTAACTTAAGGTATAAAAGTGATGAAAACAAGCCGTTTGAGTTAACACCAAGCAAATAAATTGATAAACAAGTTGATTGACTTTTATTCATGTACAATGTCGGATATCAAAGAGTGATCAGAATACATTATGAATTACAATTAAGTTTGATTGGCTTAAAGAACAGAACATAACTGATTCATGTTGTTATTTCATGTTTCTCAATTTCACTTCTGTACAATTAATCAAACCTAAAATCCCCAAGCAACAGAAAGCATGTATAATAAAATGACAAACTTAAAATTGTTGGAAAAATTGATTCAGTTCTGTGCAAGTATGATTATTAAATGTTTTGATAAAATAGTGGGAATGACTGGGAAATGGAAGGGGAGAGAGGATTCAGTACACCTGAAGTGTCACTGTTGTCAGCCTTATAAAGGACAGGACGATGATTCTGTGGATCTCATGAAAAGCCTTAGGTGGAAGCAAACCTGCAGGATATGAGCTCAGTTGAATTTTCCAGTTGCATCCGTACTAAGCTATTTGGAGTCTGCAAGGGAAAGGTAAGCAGAGCATGCCCCAGCTAAAGAGACACACATATGAATTGATGTGCTTTAGGCAGGTGGAGGGCAAAGAAAACAAATCTTTGAGACAACACTTCTACAGCACAAGGCTAAAGCTATGTTGTAAAGCATGAGATTGAATTTAAGACATAGATTTCCCTCATGATAAGGAACTAAAAATTTCCCTTGGCATTGTATAGTATTTGTACCATGAGTAATAAAAACCCAGGGGTAGATACTGGGGTTCAACCTGAAGATCAGAAAAGCAAAGTAGCCAAGCCACTAGACAGCTCTTACCTCAATGAAACCTTCAGACTGAAAGAGAGCCTGTTCCTGCCTCATGGAACCTTATATTCCTCTCCAGGGCTGGCATTAAAGGCATGAGTCACCACCGCCCAGCCTCTATGGCTAGCAGTGTGGCTGCTGGGATTAAAGGAGGTGCCACCACTGCCTGGCCTGTATGGCTGACTGGTATGACAGTTTTGCATTTTTATTTTCAGGCAGGCTTTATTTATTAAAGTACAAATGAAATATCACTACAAGTATTAGCTTGTAAATTTGACAGCCATTCTATTAAAAGTTAGATTAAGTGTCTCTATAATGTTGCAAAGATATATTTAATATACATAAGCCCTTGAAAACTGCAACTCCCATTATAATCAAATTTTCTTAAATGCATGGTTGTGAAACTTCCTTGAATTGTAATAAGGTGTTAATATTTCAAAGATATAAGGAACAACAAAGAAATCTCAATAGCAAACCATAACAACAAATGACTTGTTAAAAATAAGTGAGTAGGCTTCAACAGACATTTGTCATAGAAAAATAAATGTACAATATTTATAATCAATTATCAAGCTAATAAATATTTTATTATTCAATCAAACAAATAGTATTTAAAAGACTGAAGATATGTGATAAAAAATTGGGGATAAAAAGGAATGATGTACCATGGTTCATAAGAGTCTATATTAGTATAATTTCTATGCCAAACATTATGGATCCTCTGCAAAATTAACAATAAAGTAAAATAAAATGACCACACACTCCAGTCTTTCCACTAGTCAGTACGTATTCAAAAGAAATGAAACCAATACTTAAACGGAGGTCTTCAAACCCATGTTCATTACAATTTCCATTATTTGGAAATAAGTCAGGTGTTCATCAACTGTTGAATAAAGACATAAAATGTATATACACATGCACACATACAACGGAACACTATGTGTCCACAAAGTGAAAATTTTTTGACAACACGGGTAGAACCATGGGTCATTATTTTAAATGAAATAGTCCAGACACGGCTACATATTTTACACAGAATCTCACTCATATGTGTAATTTTAAAATGCTGATCTCATTATTATTGAAAATGTCTGGTGATTTTTAGAGACTTTAGGGAGTAACGGGGAGGCTAGGAGACATGAACAGAGAAAGACTGATTGATCAGGTTCCAGTGGAAAGTAAAATATCCCTGCATGCTGATGCATAGCAGAGAGATTTTCAGTTGACAGTAACGTCCATTTCCACCAAAATAAAGGATTTCTAAGGTACTACCATCAAGAAGGGGAAAAAACTGTTTTAGGAGAAATATGTAACGTGTTTTATACAGTAGATAATATGTGTGTATGTCCACTCTGATACTATCTCATGAATATGTACATTTTACCTGATAATAAAGATAAACTTAAATATATTACAAAAAATAAAATCAAAGTTCTTATTCAAAACTTGTGTAGCTGACCAGGGAGCTGGCCCTGCTAGTGAAAATGCAAGCTAGACAACAAAATGTGCAAGCCCGCTGGGTTGAAGGAGAGAACCCAGTTCTGAAAGGTGGTCACCAGATGTCAATCCACATGAGTACTGTGCTAATACATATGAACACACACCCACTGCTGATAAATACAGTCAAAAATTGTATCTGCATGTATAAGGATTAAAATTCAAGGTATAATTTCAAAAAAATACACCATACAATATTTATATCTACATAAATTTATATATAGTATCATCTTAGAATCCTGATTCTAAGTTAGCAAACTATTTGAGAATATTTAAACACTAAGCTTTTATAATCATATTTCTCAGTAATACCATTTGCAATAGTTATACAGAGTTCTTAGATCCATTTGGCTTATATTTATATTTTCCTGTGAGCAATATATTGGGTTCTCATGACTTTTCCATTATAACATTCTTATCTTAGCATCAGTAAATTTTCAATGAATAATATGGTTGCATATTTTATAAGAGGACACTTCCTGTCTCTGAAACGATTGATAAATCATTTCAGGGAAAGACTCTTAGTGACAAGAATCTTAACTGATTCCTGGCAGCAGTGAAATTCACACATCATCAAGACTGAAGTTGCTTCAAGGAATTCACTACTTGTTTGCTAATAACGAAGTAAATGTCTAGCACTATATTTGGCTTTAGAACCAAGCACACTATCCATCTTCATTTCTAGTAATCAGTATAATTGTGATCTGGGGCAAGTGACTTGATTCTTCTGAGTATGAGTTCCCTTGGTTGCTAATTAAAAATTTAAAATACTGATCCTAAAGTTCTGAGATGTGATTTCAAGTGCTTATGCAAAAGGATTATCACAAGTGTGGCTCATTATAAACAGTTTGAAATTTCTCTCCTTAGTGCCCTGCTAGACATTGCTGTTAGGGCTGGATCCTGACAAAATTCTCTCACCTCTGTACTGTTTATTTCTTTCCTACGTTAAACAAGGAAAGTCCCTTTCCTGCCAAAGCCTGAGCGTCCCATTTCTTATTAGAACTTTCCCTTATTTTGACTGCTCCAAGTCTGTATACGGTCATTTTCATGCTTCCTCTTCTGCATCTTCAGTGGCTCCCTTTTCTGTTATCAGCATATCCATACGGTCTCTTTCTGTCCTTATGTGTGTGTGTGTGTGTGTGTGTGTGTGTGCGTGTTTTGTTGACTCAGTATTCTACTTCAGCTTTGTTTTTACTTCATATAAAATTCAAAGGATTCATTTACCTGTGTTTTACTACTTAGTAAAATATCTTTCATGGGCACAGCCTACTATGTGATCCAGGAATGACTTCTGCGTCATTTTCCATACTGCTCAAGAGCACTCAGTAGAAAGCCACCTCATTATTTATTTGAAAACGTCTTTGTCTTAGTTTCATATGACCATTCCTTCCTGAATTGCTTCCCATTATATCTAAGACTCCTAACAATGGTGGAAAGGGTGCTCGAAGTGTCTATCTGCTATAAGATTGGTGACTTTCATAATTGCTATCAGAAATACTCTATATGATGGAAGCAAAGGCAGAGATCCACAGACAAGCACTTTGCTGAGCTCCAAGTATCTTGTGGAAGAAAGAGATGAGGGATTGTACCAGCCAGAGGAGTCATGATGGGAAAACCCACAGAGACAGCAGATCTGAACTTGTGGGAAATCATTGATGCTGGATCAACAGTCAGGAAGCCTGCCTGGGACCCACCTAGGCCCTCTGCATATGTGTGACAATCCTGTAGCTTGGTCTCTTAGTAAGGCTTCTAACAGTGAGAGCAGGACTGCTCCCTGGTGCTTAGCTGGCAGTTTGCAGCCTGTTTCCCATGCTAGATTACCTGACCCTGCCTCAGGAGAAGCTTGATCCTATCTTAGTTTGATGTGCCTTGTTGTGCAAGCCAATGGGAGGCCTGTCCCTTTCTGAGGAGAAGTGGAGGAGAAGTGTATGAGGAGCAGAGTAAATGGGAAAGGTGAAGGGATGGGAGGAGATGAGGGAGGGAAAACCGGTAGGTATGCAAAGTAAATGAAAAAAAATATTTAAATAATTTTTTGTCTAAAAAAAATAATACACTACGTTTTAGTCTTCTTGGCTCATTCCCTAAGCCTCTCCATTATTTACAGTTGATGTCACTTAAGATTCTGCCTTGCTATCTTATCTAAAGTCTCTTTCTACAAACATTTCTATTTCTATAAATTTCATTAAGTTTACATTATGCTTATTAAATGATTTTTGAAGATGTGATGTGATAGCAATATATAAAATAATAGACCTTAAATGGAGAACACATAGATATATAGACCATAGATGAATGGGCAGATAGACAGATAACGGATAGAACTTATAGTATGGGTCCTGTTTATCTCCCCACTTCCCCATACCGCCCTACCTCATTACTGTCTCCCTTGGATACAAGGTTGCTTTTTCTTAACAGAACTTATCTGAACAGGGTAATTCACAGTTATGGTTTAGTTTTGTTCCTACTGCCTGAATGTAGAGACTAAGAAGATCAAGGTACAATTTTGTTTCTCTTGTACATGCTGTGTTTTACACTTAACAGGAACTTAAGATTCTATAAAGAACAAATGGATATCGGAAGTAGACAAAATTGCCAGACAAAAATTAGGAGCTTGGGGGTGG
>LOJH01039308.1:5086-15443 GCA_001685095.1 Ellobius talpinus | reverse complement strand
ATCTATCTATCTATCTATCTATCTATCTATCATCTATCTATCTATCTAATCTATTATTTGACACAAGGTCTAACTATGAGTCTGGGGTTATCTCATTATCATGTACTCAGAACCCTCCTTTTTCAGTCTTCCATGTACTGTGATTGTAGGTATGGGCCGGTGTATCTTGCTCTAGCTTAAATTTTCCATAGTATTTATCCAAGTAGTTTAATTGTGTGGAAATATTTTCTGCTGTCCCATTCAGCACTGTGGGGTGTCTTGAAGACAGATGATCAACCATCCAGGTAGCTACCGCAGCAGAGAGTGTTAGGCAGGCTCTTGTGGTTTCAAGAGGCGTCTGATGGAAGCTCCTTGTTTCTCTTTCAGCTTTTTTTGTGCTATGACTTCTGTGATGACACTACATAAGACACCTGGAGGAAACTTTGCGATAATAAAACTTATGCAAATTACAAACTGGGCTAATTAAGAATAGCACTTTAGAGATAAATGCTTCTCTCAATACAGGTGTTCTTGACTTGCATTTTATAAGATGCAAAGGCCATTCAGAGCCAAACAGTTCAAGTCAACTTGATGTCCTTGTATTTGATTTTCTTCTTGTCTAGGTAGTCCTCTGTTATGTTCCCTTGGATGACTTTTAAGTAGTCTAACAGTGGCATGTTTAGCTCTCTGATTTAGGTAAAGCTAAGGGCAATACTGCAACATCTGCTTTATCAGTGTGAAAACTTTTTAAATAGAAGTGTTTGGGAATGAGCTTGGAAGGATCACATACCAAACTTTGGCCACTGCCACTTGAAGAACCTCCTTCTCTAAACCATGCTGCCACCTGGATAACTACAGCATACTTTTACTACTTTGGTCTGATTTCTTGATTTTTGTCTCTGTCAGACAGGTGTACTCTACTTGATGGCGTTAATATTTGTCACAAGGATAAGGTCTTGCATGCTTGTTATTTCCTATCTTCTGAAAGAGAATCCCCATTTGGGCCATGCACATTTATTACTATTACACTGCCCTACAGGTCTTGAGTTTATTATAACTTCATATTTTGTTTTTATTCTTTGAATAAATTTATTAGAGTGACCAAACTTGCCTCCCAAAATAAAGAGATACATTTATGTCTTATATTAATATTTTCTTCATCTTTATGAAAATTGCAATGTCTTGACTAATTATTAATGCCACTGGCATGATATTTTAATGTGATAAGAAAGTAGGGTAGAAGGGTATGGCACACACGAAACAGTGAAAAAGTAAAAGAAAAACATGCCTCTGACAATGCTGCAGCATGCATGGGCAGCCCAGTTATGTTTGGTTTCATGGTCTGAGTTGATGAGGATGATTGACCAGGTCACTTCCTGTTCCACTGAGATATGAAATCGGATCACTGGATTCAGAATCCAGAGCATTAACCATTACACCATGGGAGCTGGTATGGCACACACGGTTACCAAATAATGTTTGTTTGATGCTATGTTTTGGTTTGACAAATTTTGAAAAGAATATTATCTATAGTATGCGTACCAAAAGGGGATCAGAGTGCTGTCCTCTCAAGCAAATGACCTTTACCTTCCTTCAGGCTGCCATCCTGTTCTGTCCTGTTATCTGCTGCCCCTACCCTTAGGTTAGGAGAAAAATCTGCGTGGGTGGTGGAAATATTAGCAACTTTGTATGCAGAGCCTGAGGATTCAGTTTTAAGCCAACTTTGCTCTTGGGGTCACTCTTGGTTCTTGTGGCCGGGTCTTAGGGTGAGCTTTAGTTGCTGTGGGTAAAACTTCCTCATAACGACGTCACCTACCAGTGCCAGCTGTTGGTGTGATTTGATCATCACTTATTGCCTGAAGGACTGTCACCTGATCATAAACACCCTTCTCCTGCAGGACTGTCCATCTGTTTCCACTTCTGGACATCTTCAATAGATAAAATGTGTCTAGTTGAACTTCCTTTTCTGTCTGCCTTTAGTTTGTTACTGTCTTTTCTCAGCATTATCTCATATCTTGTCTGCCATGGTGGAGCAGGCAAACCTCGGCTTAAGTCTTCTTCAGATTAGCCCCTTGTATGGCTGCCAAATTTCCCTTGTTCTGAGCAATAGGGAAGGGTGAACTAGTGAAATATGTGCAAAGCTGAAGGCAATGAGTGTATCATGTTTCAATAGTACTAAATATGACTTTTTCATCTTGTGCTATTTCAAATAATATTTTTAGGACTCAGAAGTAATTGTTTCATTTATATTCTGTATGGATAATAAATCTTTGATTTCAGATAAATACAGTGAAAATGAGTTGTTTCTTTTGCTTGGGAAACAAATATGGTTAACAAAATACAGTGCTTATAAATGTAAGAAAATGTTCATATTATACATGGGAAGTTTTCATCCAAACTATTTTTAACTTTGGCTTGAATGTTAAGAAATCTTCTTGAATTGACATTCCCACAGCACCCCTACCCCTTATTCAGAGCGATTACTGCTCGTGGCTACAGCACTCAGCTCTGTTTGCTTTCTCTCCTAAAAGAATGTCCTTCCACCTTGCTCAGTATGAAGCTGTCAGTTACTGACGTTGGTTAAAGCAGTTTGCCCCCCTAACCCCAGAATTAGAAGCTCCTGTTTTAATCTGTGGACCACAATGGGAATAGAGAATAAGGCAGACAGGCATGGCAAACCCCAATGAGATAGTGCTCCCAATAGACGGTCAGTCTCAATTACTGTTTTTAAATTTGGAAACAAAATTATACTAGTGGTGTAAAGGAACATGTTTTAATAGATACCTTTAATTATTTCTAATAAGAAACTTCTTAGCTTGCTTTCCTTTTCTCTCATTGATTGGTGTCCACCGTTGTCAGAAAGTGGAGTGGGTGGTATGTTTGTGGGAGTGGAGTTTTCTCAGTTCTCATTTGGCCTTTTTGCCATCTGACAGGAGGCGGTGATTTTACTCTTGGATTCCCATGTGTGGTTTCCTCTTTGGTAATGTTCATATCGAGGAGCGGAGTTAATGTGGTGGCAGAGAATCGTGGTGGGCTTCCTGACCACCTAGCAACCCTTCGTGTATGGTTGACAGTCAAGCACACTTGGTGACTTCTCTTATCTATTACTGTTTTTAATATTCCCATGGAAGTGAGACAAAATAGGCTATAGCAGAAAAGTCTACCTTTTATTTAGAGTTGCCTAAAACTCCAGTTGCCCCTTGCTTTCTGTTGTCTAAACACTTAGCTGTATTCTATCATTTAAGCATGAACTGCTAAGTGTGAAGTAATTTGGGTTTAGCACGGACGTTGTATCCTTCCATAATTATGGGCGCTTGATTGATGATCTTGACATTTTTATGTTTTCAGTATTGTGAGGAAGAAAATCTAGTTTCCAGATTTGCCCTTTAAAAAATTAGAAAATTAAAAATTAATCTGATTGAATATTGCATGTCTGCAAAAAGAGAATTCAAATATTATTTCACTCAGTAAGAAGACTTGTTTATTTTCAAAAATTAAGTAGCAATTTTAATATTTTGCTAACATTTTAAAATACTTTGGATTAAAGAGTCAAAACACTTGTCCACTCCATCCAATTTAGTTGAAACAAACAAATAAACAAACAAACAAGGAAACCTTTGATGAATGAATATTGTTAATTTTAAAATGTTCCTTAAGGTGTCCTGTGTTTCAAAAAACTTTTATAATATCCTAGGTATTGTATTTTAAGATTCCAATTATACCATTCTGCATAACTTACACATCAAATGTTATGTTAGTTATAAACAGTCTATGTGATAAATGCAAAACAAGCTATTCCTTAATTCTGTGTTGTGGATCCTTTTGAAAACCTGTATGATCTCAGTTTCCAATCTATTACTTTGTCTCGCATCTACCATGCCGAAGACAGTGGTTTCAAACATGAATGGCAAACCATGGAAAGTCAGAAAGAAGACAAACTTTGGAATTGAAAGTAAAAAAGGTGGATTTATTTTCAAGGACTCTTATGGGGGACATAATCTTGAGCAGTTTACTTACTCCTACTTAGTAAAAATGTTTCCTACAGCATCACTGTTGCTGCAGTTAGAAGACAGCATACAGTAGGTCTCTCAAAGCAAGTCACAGGTATTATGTCATTTAATTTTTACCATGCCCATATGAGATATTGTTATTTACCTATTACATAAGGCGCAATCAAGTCTTGAAGTGTTTCTGTTGTTGAGAATTTCATACTTGTGTATAATGTGTTTTGATCATACCTACTACTTAGATCCTCCCTTCAAATTCTTCCCCAAATCACCTACCATTATTCCCTAACTCTGTTTTATTAATATTGTTGTTGAAACTTTTTTTTTTATGTAGCTTTAGCTGTTCTGAAACTCACGCTGTAGACCAGGCTGGCCTCGAACTCAGACATACTCGTGCCTCCCGAACGCTAAGATTAAAGGTGAGCTGTGTTTTTATTTTTTAAACCCAGAGAATTCACACAGTGATTCCAGTATGTACATGAGTGGAGAGTCGTTTATTAGAACACAGGGAGCTCCTCAGTGGCCTCATTTTTGCAAAACACTGGCCCTTCCTCTCCTAGCAGCCACCAACTTTCTATAGCTCCTCAGCGAGAGTGGAACTTTATGAGTCACTCCTGCGTCTATGCTGGGAATTTGTGGGACTTACCCTTCTGTAGCTCACTGTGAGTTCAAGTGTATAACTGTCCTTCTGTGTTCAGACACTATTTCACGATAGTTATCCACAACCGGTGGATCCTAAAATCTTTTAACCATCTCTCTTGTGATGATCCCCAAGACACTGGAGGAAGAAGTGTGATATAAATGTCCATTTAGCCAGGCAGTGGTGGCGCATGCCTTTAATCCCAGAACTCAGAAGACAGAGGCAGGCAGATCTCGAGTTCCAGGACAGGGAGCAAAGCTACACAGGGAAATCATGTCTCGAAAAACCAAACCAAACCAACAAATAAATAAATGCCCCATTTAGGACTGAGTACTCTGCAATCTCTTTTTCTCTGAACACTGACCAGTTGTGAATCTCTGTGTTTATTGATATCTATTGCAAAAAGGATCATTTATGATGAAGTTTGAGGGATGCATTAATATATTGATATAAAGATAATACTTAAGCATCTAAAAACTATGTTAATTTTGCAGAACAATAGTATTAGTTTTCCCATTGGTACTAAGACCTACCTACGCATGAATTCTTGGCCTAATAATTGTAGCAGACATGAGTCCCATCTTGTGGAACAGGTCTTAAAGCTAATCAGAAAATAGAATTTGCTCCTATAATAAGTATGCCACTATTATACCAATGAGGAAATTTTTTCTGTCTGGTGAATATAACTTGCAAGGTTCATGGCTGAGAAATACTGCTGGTGACTTTACACATTCCTCCTCGGCATGTGTAGCAATTTCTAGCACTGTGAAAGCTAGCCAATAGGGATATAACTTCAAAGTTGATACTAGCTATAAGAAAATCAAGACTATGGAGGTCAGACAGTTATGAAATGTTGAAACAGGGATTGAATGCAGTCATTAGATTGCACAAAGAACATGCATAAGCATACTGTCTTGCCACTCCAGTTTCCCTCTGTGTAGGATGGAGATTACTGCTTCTTATAGTTAATCCCTCATTCAGTTATTGCCTGTGCTAATGGCAAGGAGTCGGGAGGATGTGGTCTTTGTCCAGGAGGACATGTATCCTCTTTACTGTGGCTAAACTAGGTGGGAAAGTATAGCATGAGTAATAAAAACCCAGAGACAGATATTGGTGTTCAACCTGAAGATCAGAGAAGCTACCAAAACTGAACAACTTCAGACTGAGCCCTGAGTCTCTGTCTCCTCCCATTTTATGTTCCTCTTTAGTGCTGGGATTAAAGGCTTGTGACTCCCTAGTACTGAGATTAAAGGTGTGTGACACCACTGCCTGAACTCTTGTGGCTTAGTTTACACTCTGATCTTCAGTCAAGCTTTATATATTAAAACATAAATGAAATATCACCATGGGTAAGAATGAGGCAGGTATTGTGACAGTAGTAACCACAACATGCTAGTGTAGTTGATTTTGATCTTGTTTTGAATAGACAATTATATTAAAGAATTTATTTCTATTGTGGATGCTGAAACTTGCACACTCATATGAGTTTTACTTTATGTCATAAAGGATCTATAGGTGCCACATTCTTACATTCATATTTTTATTCAATATTTGGGCTCTGTGATAGTTTCAAATCAAATATGATGCTTCATGAACTATGGTCCATGATAAAAGAAATCATCGGGAAGGCAGTATTTAGATGTCTAGTGAGAAAGAATCTTTATGCCTGAAACAAATGGGTAGGCAGATACATTTGGCCCATTGGTGCTTTGTTCTAAATGAAATATCAAAGAAGCTGAGGAAAAAGTCCATAAGTCCACAGGAATATGGAACAGAATTTAATGGTACATGTGAAGAGTTTTTAAACCACCTTATTTTCATCATTCTCCTAAGATAACAGGAAGCTAATATTGCACAGCAGATATGTAGTCCAAAAACATGTTAACACTAATTTAGGATAAATTTTTTCTTAAATAGTGAAGTGTTTTTGCCATTTACCATCTAACAAGAACATATTTTAGTAGAATAGCTGGTTGAAGAATATGATATGCATGAAAACAAACATTGAAGGAACAATAGGAGATGGAAAATAGACCAAACAAACAAGGTTTTTTTTCAAAGATTGTTTAGTGTGAGGGCATCTTTTGATACTAGTCATAAATGCTTTTCCTTTTTATATTTCCAGTTTGCTTATTCTTCATGTTCTAGGTATAGTGAAAAGCAGTTTCCACACTCAGCCTTTCACCCTCTTTCCAGGCTGTCATTGTTTTTGACATTGTAATAGTGACAGAGAACTTGAAAAAGTTTTAGTTTAAAAGTTTAAGTTTAAAGAAATCAAAAGTATACCCGAACCCAAAGATCTCAGGAAGATCAGAGACCATTCTGCACAAGGTAAGGCCTATACTTATTATGTATTTTTCACATTTAATGCATCTCAAGACATGGAAAGAATGCATCATGTTCATCTTTCCACTTAATATAATGGGGTTGCTTTTCCCCCTTATACTAAGTTCAAGTACTTGTTAAGGTTGGGTGTTGGGTATTTAAACAGAATCACAAAACTCTATAATATATCAGTGGTATCCAGACTACAATAAGTAACGAGACCACCCTCTATTTATGAAAATCCCCCAAGGCCTCATTCTAAATATGCTGACTTTGACCAATAGGTGGGACGTATCCTTTTGGGAGAGATTTTAGATACATTTTTTTGTCAGTATTTTGAAGCTGAAGATTTTAGATACATTTTAAGTGGCAGAAACACTTAAAATGCACAATTCTTATTACCTCGACACTTGTGAAGTTTCATGTGAGTTTATTTTGCATCTGGGAATAAGACGTACTCTTTCAGGAGTTTGGAAATTAGACTAGGATAGGATACAGGGCTAAGCTAATCAGAGAAGTCTAAACACTAGGGAAACCAGAAGAAAGCCAAAGCTACTAATGCTTGAAGTACCTCCATCTTTAGATTTGGCGACTTTAAGTAGAACTGAGTGAGATCACTAATCCTGTAAAGCTTCACACTTCACATCTTTTCCCATTAAACGATAATCCATATTTAATTTCCAGTATGAGAATTTTCAAAGACTCCAGTATGTGCCAGGCATTTAGCTAAGGGAGCCTGTATTTGTTTGAAATAAGGTGGCAAGAGACTTGTAGAGAAAGAGATGAAATTCACTTTATATTGAATAACTATTATATTCCAGGTATTTTGTTGCTGTATAGACCAGTATCAATATAAATTGCAGCAATAACACTGATGGTGTACATTATGCCTCAATATCATATTCCTAAGTACTTTATATGTATTGACTCATTGACTGCTTACAAAAACCTTCTAAGGTTGTCACTACAGTGTTCTTCTTTAAAATATCTCCATGTGAAAATCACCTTGGCCCACACAGACTGATTTGCTTCAGTATCAAAGAGTTGGACAAGGAGAGATTCTGCTTTCAGATACTGGCATTCCAGACCTAGCCCCTGCTTTAACTGCTTTCATTTATCATGTATATTGTTTGGGGAAATTTCTTGTACTACACTGAACAACCACTCAAAAGGAGATTTCTTGTGTGTAGTACAGGGTCTTTTGTCACACACACACACACACACACACACACACACACACACACACTTTCTTTAATGTAGGTGGAGTGTCAGTGTCCCAACACTCCCCAAAAACCACAAAGATGCTCAGAAATATTAATTATAAATGCTCAGCCAATAGCTCTGGCTTATTACTAGCTAACTCTTACAACTTAACTGAACCTGCTTATATTAATTTACATTCTGCCATGTCTCAGTCACTGGCAATTCCTCTGACTCTGCCCTTCTTCCCAGTGTTATAAGTTTGATTCTCCCACCTAATTTTATTCTGTCCAACTATCAACCAATAAGATTCTTTATTAAACCAGTAACAGTGACATATATTCACACAGTGTAAAGGAATATTCAAGACTTTAAGATATATATTCACAGATATATTAGCTCATCAGTGGTGGTGTATGCCTTGAATCCCAACACTCTGGAGGCAGAGGTGGGCAGATTTATGTGAGTTCAAGGACAGTCTGGTGATATTATAAACTACAAAGTGAGTTTCAGGACAGCCAGGAAAGTCACAGGATAGAAATCCTATCTCTAAAAAGCCAAAAAATAATAAACAAATGAAAGATATATGTATACAAATACACTTATATGTATTGTGTATAATTATTTTAGGTAAATTGAAAATAACATAATTTCTTGGGGCATTTGCAAATAATTTTGATGAAATTTATTTCTCTCTCTCCTATTCCTTCTGTATTGATCTCCACCTCTCCTCTAAAGTAAGAACCCTCCTTACATTTTTCCAATTCCTAGTTCACATCGTCTTAATCCTGTTTTCCCCCACCAAAACGTCCACCCACCTATGGTCCCTTCATATTTCCCTGGTTTCTGTGGTTACCCCATGCTGTATACTCACAATGGAAGGTTTGGAGCTAGAAAGCACTTATAAGAAAGAACATTCACTTGCCTTTCTGGGTCTGGGTGACCACACTCACTATCATCTATTTTAGTCCTATCCATTTACCTGTAAAGTCATGATTTCATTATCTTTTATAGCTGAACAGTATTCCACTACATATATGTACAACTTTTTNACTTTTTCATTTCCTATTCACCTGTTGAGTGACATTTTATTTTGTTTCTGTTTCCTGGCTATATGAATATGATGCAAATGTGCATAACTGAACAAAAATCTGAAGAACAGAAGGACTAGTCTTTGGACATTTTCCTTAGCTGTACAGAAGCTTTTAGTTTTAGGAGGTTCTAGTTGCCAATTTTTGACTTCTATTCCTTGGCAAATGGAGCCCTATTCAGAAAGTCATGCCCTACCTCTATATCTTCCAAGATTCTAATTGTTCTTTAGCAGGTTTAGTTTTCCAGGTTTCAAACTGAGGTCCTTGTTTCCCTTGGATCTAAGTTTTGTCCATGGTGATAGATATGGATTTAACTTCATTTATCTATGTGAGAACATCCAATTATCCAAGCGCCATTTGTTGAAGAGGCTGTCTTTTCTTCAGCATACCTTTTCCTGCATTTTTGTCAAACATCAGATGTCTGTAATTATGAATACTCATGCTTGGGTATTTTATTTTATACCTTCAGTCTATATGTCTGTTTTTGTGACAAAATATTTTTACTTTGGGACTGCTTTCTACTCTCTCTCTCACAGAGTTGGGAGGTGTAGCCCACCTACAAACAAGGGGTCTTTGAGATTGACATGCTTTGATGTAAAAGGGTGGGGATGAAAACTAATTACAGATCCAGATTCTTGGTGAACTCAAGCAGCACATGACAGTTTTTGTGAGGATAGTAACTTAAATCAATCATATTCTTTCCACACTCATTGTCTGCACTGTATCTCCTTTCTACACAGTTGACTTTCTTGTTTGTATTCTCCCTGCTACATGCGTTTTCAATTGTTATCACTCGAGGAAAAAATATAAAAGGTCATTCAGCAATTAAAAAGCGTTTCACATGACACACAGTCAAAATAACAGTAAAAGAAGACATCTTTATTTAAACCTTGGGGGTACACATTATATTTATTTTTAATGTCTTTGATTTAGTCATTGGTCTGTGTCACTCTGGATTGTTATGATTTTTTACTGAGCTTCAGTCAGCTAGGTTCCCTGTGCCTTTCAGTGCTATATAGAGTTAAGTTTATCAAGTTCCAAATGCAGATTTCACCACTACTGGCACCAAATATCTACCACTTGAATTTTTTAAGGCAGAGCTCATCTTCTTCATT
>LOJH01039307.1:0-14871 GCA_001685095.1 Ellobius talpinus | reverse complement strand
TATTAACCAATGAAAGTAACACATAGACAGATGACCCTCCTCCATCACATCCAGACTTATCTTATCGCGGGTGCTCCTCCATGGCTCCTTATTCACGGTTTCTTCTTTTCCCCACTTTCATCTTTCCAGCTGTGACCAGCCCTCCTACTCTTCTGGCTGTTGACTCTGTTACCGACTCGTCAGTGACCATGAAGTGGAGGCCCCCGGACCAGATTGGTGCAGCAGGTTTAGATGGCTATGTGCTAGAGTATTGCATGGAAGGAAGTAAGTACACCTAGCAGTTACAGTGAATACCTTCAGCACTAGGTGAGATATGCCTTGCTTTCTTTTGCCTTTCTTGGGAAACCATCGCTTTCTTCCTGAAAATGATATCAAGCCAAAGGTCATCTTTCTAAGATGGAGGTGAATGTCCACGTCCTCTGGTACTTAGTGCTATATAGAGAGAGGCTAAAAACATCTTAATTGGGCTGTGAGGTGGGTGTCATCACTGGGCTGCCATAGGAGGATGGACTTTCGGCAAAGCTTTGGGGACATCCATTTCTATGCTTGCAGCTGCAGTGTGCCGCTGAGCACTGAACGTCTATTTATGGGCAAGCACAGGGGATAGACTATGCATTTGGCAATCCAGTAAGCATGCCTTTCCTTCTTAAAGAGAGGAAGACTTAAAAGCAACTCTTAATTTTAAGAAGCTAGGATTTAATCCCAGAGAACATGAGCAATGCATTCAACATATGGCAATAACTTATCATATGTATGTGAAAATTAAATTTTGGAGGGGAAAAGAAAGAGTCCAAAGAACCCTGCTATTTAAAGTCAAAGAGAGGGAGAAATAAAATGTCCCAGGAAACCAAAACCAAAAGGGTGTGATATTCACTCATTGCCTAGTGTTTTTTCCTGCTTGTCATGGCCAGAAGAAAATGGCATTTGAAAATGGAATGGGGTGTAGCTTAGTGATAGAGATTTACCTGGAATGTGATAAGCCCTGGGTTTGATCCCAAATAGGAAAAAGAAAGGGAAAAAGGGGAAGGAAGAAAGAAGGAAGGAAGGTATGCAGGAAGGGAAGAAGGAAGGAAGGTATGTAGGAAGGGAAGAAGGAAGGAAGGCATGTAGGAAGGGAAGAAGGAAGGAAGGTATGTAGGAAGGGAAGAAGGAAGGAAGGTATGTAGGAAGGGAAGAAGGAAGGAAGGAAGAGAGAGAACAGGCAATAGGTGAATGAGACAGGAACAGCCCTGGCTCTGGAGTCAGGCTCCTCTCTGTTTGGCAGTAGGCAAACAGTCCCCCCAAGAAGTTTATTGAGATCTCACCAAGGAAGACCAAGAATCAACCTCTACAATCACCTTCTGGACCCCAAACTTTAACACTGGAGTTCCCCATGAAGGACGAGAAGCAGCAATGCATTTGGGTATCAAGAATGTAAACACTGATGCGTGTCCCTGGAGGAAAGTCACTGTGGAGAAGACGCTTAACGAAGAGCCACTGTTGATGTCCCAGCCTGCACTGGGGCCCTGGCAGAAATGACAGCTGCCACTCAGGAAGAAGAGGAGATGGGGCTGAAGCACCTGGGTCCACTGGTTTTCTCTTACCCAGCCCTCACTCCAGTTGATATGCTTTCTTCAAGCTTTTGAAGATCCTTGATCCAAAACCAGTGGGGGGTATCTTAAAAGAAAAAAGGCCCAGGGTTAGCAGAGGGAGGGAAGTGGGTACTGTGGCCAATTTAACAAGAGCATCCGCCAGCATTTCCGAGTATGGTTTCTTTCCGTTCAATTGTCCTGAGCCCTCCGTTCTGCTTTTCATTTGGCCCGGCCAGCAGACTTCCCTAACTTATGGGTGATGTGACTTCTGAGCAAGACTCTTCTGAATGTGTATGAAACGGAGCCAATCCTTTACTCTTTTCTTTCTGATAGGTTTAAAACGTGAGAAGATACAGCAAAATGATAGATGGCTGTCATTTTGATGTTACCCGTCTTAGATAAAATACAACGAAGTGTATTTTACATAGTTTTGTGTGTGATCTGTGTAGATATATATGTATATCAGGATATACATATGTATGTGTCCACGTGTACATGGTCATTATGTTTATATTTTGCCACATAACATGTCGGGGTTAGCTTTCTATGGAAACTCTTTCGTAACGCGTATCTCTCCCCTCGCAGTCTTTCCTGGTTTTCTTAATGTGGTTGCCTGATTCTTCATTCTCTTTTAATGGCTGCTTCTTCTCCAGACTAATTTCTGAAGTGTTTGATGCTTTTGGATATGCCAGGTTTAGTCTGTGAAAGTCTTTCTTCTATAAGGTTGTGTGCATTTATTTTTTATTACTCTGCACTTTCTATTTTATTTTTAATGCCTGAAGCATTTGATTCTTGTTGTCTTCATTCAAGTTCATCCTTTTCTTAGAATATAGACCTCATGATTAAACGACTTACCCAAGCCCTCCCCTGCCTGTTTTCTCTCTGTGCCCCTCAGTTCAAGCAGCTCAGATGTGACGAGATGGGCGATTTTTGGTCCTCTCTCACCCCTTCATCTTGTTTTCTCTTTTCTCTGGTTTTTGCTCTTTTGTGTTTCATTTGTCTCATCTCTCTCTTTCACTTTCCCATCCACAGAGTCTGGCCCATGCAGCGAGCACAATAACTATCAAGCAGACTGCTCGCTGAAGGACGTATCTGCTTTCAAAGTCAGGAGTAATTTTTATCATCCGCATGCCCTCTCAGCCCTCAAGATATCAAACCTTCCCACAAGTCCTGATAGAGTTGGGAAAAGAGAGAGGGAGGCCAAAGCTCCCAGAGGCAGCCACTCTGGACCCTTTACCCCAGCTCATCCCCTTGGCACCAAAAAATAGGTACATTGTTTCAAACCACTGGAACAAGCCCCAAACCATCCTGTGAGCCCCTCGCATGGAATATAGGGACATAGGAACGTCCAATTTGTTTTCTTGATGCAGGGTTCATTGCCATAATAACCAGGGCTGCTCCCTGAGCTGCCAGGGCTGACTCCATTTCTAATGTGTCAAGGCACAGCTGAGTCCTGGTAAGACAGTGCTGAAGGGTCCTCCTAGCCTCTGGGGAAGGAGCCCCACCATGGGAGCATCCCATTCCCTGGGGGACCAGAGAGGAACAGGCTGCTCCTCCTGGATTCCAGAACTGACTCTTCCTTTTCCTTCAAGGTCTTGTTTCTCTCTCTAGCTCTTCTTCCCGCCTGTGGAGGTACCCCAGCCTCTCTCCTCTTCTCTTTTCTTCACCCTTTTCTTCTCTGGGGCAGGTGCCTGTAGACAAAACCCACAGGCTCTAGAGAGGAAGCTGTGCCTCCCCTTAACACGTTTGGTCTCTTGCTCTTGCGTCACTACCCCGAAGACAGGTCTCTTTGTCTACTCTGCATACTTTACTAACAGAGAATGCTGATTACCGATAACGATAGTCTCCTGGTGTGAAAGTGGGTGTCTTTAATTAATGTATTGACGGACTCTCAAAGGTACATCAGCCAAACAGTCTAATGAGAATGGGGAGGCTGCGATTGATCTACCAGGTAAAGTATCTGTGGCGCTCTCGGACTTTCTTACTCTCTGACCCATATCTGGGAATGTTCCATGACCTGACATTTACACGAAGGACCTCCCCCACCACCTCCACACAGAAGTCCGTAGGGTTGGGGGGGAAGGGGTGACTTTCTTATTGGGGGTCCCAGACTTCTCTTTTCCCAGTGGTCGTTTCAGACTTTTAGAAGCTGAAATACTTGTATGTCCTGGATGCTGGGTTTAAAGTCTCTTGATTTATAAGAGCACAGACAAAGCTGCCAACTGCTGGAAAAGAAAACCCAATTTTTGGTTGAAGGAAAGGGTTGTGCCAACTCATGAGCTATCAGGTCATGAGCCTCCTTTCCTCTATGTAAACGGAATTGGCTTTTCTTCATGAATGCAAATGTTCAGAGTCTTTATGCTCACACTAAGGTTCCATGATAATAAGCCAGCTGAGATAAAACAGAGACCACGTGGCAAGAATAATGCCTTTCCTTCACGAGAAGGGCAATGTCCTGTCTTTCTGAACTCTAAAGTTTATCAAGGCCTAACTGTCAGATTAAATCAAGCAGTATGAAGCCAAGTTTGGAGTAAAGCTACTACACAATTATTGGGAACACTTTCTCTTACTCAGGGTACTTTATTCCTGAGTAAGAGGTTTCTATTTTATTTTTTCAGAAATAACAGAGTCTAATTTAATTCTTCCTGTTGTTTATGTTAGTCATCTGGGGGCATTTTTTAGTTATTTGAATAGTCATAACCTGAGTCTAGTCCAAATCACTTCCTTCTGAAGGATTTAAGTACAAATAAAATGCTAAGCTGGAGTTGGTGGTGATGGCCTGGGATGGCTTCTCTCGCTAAACACTGCTCCTGCTCCTTTTCTTTTTCTTTAACTGGTTTTAGCTGAGGACTGGATCGTTGCAAACACGGACCTGATCGACAAGACGAAGTTCACCATCAATGGTCTGCCCACGGATGCAAAGATCTTTGTACGTGTGAAGGCCATTAACGCGGCTGGGGCGAGTGAGCCTAAGTACTATTCTCAGCCCATCCTTGTGAAGGAAGTCATAGGTGGGTGGAACGGCTCTCACATGTCATCTACCTTTTCCTCTGTTTGCTTTTACCTTTGAAAATCTCTTTCTAGGGCGGAGGGAGATGGCTCAGACCGTAAAGCCCTCCTGCAGGCATGAGGACTTGAATTTGATCACCAGAACCAACATAAGAAAGCCAGGCATGGTGATATGTTGTACTCCCAATGCTGGGGAGACAGACACAGGAAGATCCTAGGGGCACGCTGGCCAGCCAGTGTAGCTCCAGGCCAGTGAGCTTCCCACCTCAAAAAACAAGGCAACAACAAAAGCCCAAGGTGGACATTGTCCTGAAGAATGACACCCAAGGGTGACCTCTGCATGTGCACGCATGTGCGCGCACACACACACACACACACACACACACACACATCCCTGCCTTAAAATTTATTTTGCTGCTATTCCTTTGATTTTTAGGCAGTTTAGGGGGTCAGCTTTGGGTTTTATAATTTGGTACTCAGAAGACCAGCTTTGGGTTTTATAATTTGGTACTCAGAAGACTTGGCCACATTCTCTTAACCAACTCCAATGGGACTGCCCCCACCCTCTAGCTCAAGTGGGTCTACAAGGTCACAGCCATTTTCATGATGACACAGATACATTTGTGCCTTGTCAACGTACTGCCCTCATGGCGTAAATGAAGGCACCGGTGTGTTTGCATTAATCGAGTCAGATCCACAGAGCTGTAACAGCTACCCCGCCATGTGCTCACAGTTAAAAAGGAGGCTCAGTTTTGCCGTAGAGTGTTGTTGATCTAACATTAAAAAAATGTTAATTGTATTAATCTTGGTCCTTGAGTCCATAACTTTTTTTTTCTCGACTGGAGGACAACTCTCAAAGCTTGGTTTTTCTCTTTCCATCACGTGGGTTTCAGGGATTGAACTGAGGTCATCAGGCTTGCCTCCTTGTGTCAACAGCTTCCGAATACTTACAAATATTGATCGATATCGTGGTCCTATCAACAAAGAAAGATTTTTAAAATATTATATAATAAAACATCAGCATCCAGAAGATCTCACAATTCTATATAGTAATTGTTTCCCAATAATCAATGCATATAAAAAACATGTATGGAAGGTGATCATCCTTTTATATGCCCTTAGTCTCAGCTGCTTGAAAGGCTGAGGCAGGGGGATTGCTTGCCTTCTAGTTCTCTAAGCACTTAAGTGCTTTCTTTTTTATCACTTTATCTTATGCTTATGAGTGTTTTGCCTGCATGTATGCCAGGATGCCATGCTTGTGCCTGGTATTCGAAGAGGCCAGAAGAGGGCACTGGATCTCCTGTAACTGGATTACAGTTCCGAGTTACCATGTGAGTCCTAGGAATCAAGCCAGACCCCAACAAAAGAGCAGTCAGTGCTCTTAAGTGCTGAGCCATCTCTCTAACCCCCTAAAAATACATCTTAAAAATAAAGAACTAAACGGAGAAAACCTGCACCAAAAAATAAAAACCTCACAATAAATAAAAAGATATCTGTACTTAAAGTAAACAGTTTGGACCAAATTTGCTAAATACACTGTTAAAGAAGCATCAGAATTGCATGAAAGTAGTGTGAGCCTGTGCCATTCCACTTGGGCAAGGGCATTTTCAGAGACTGGTTGCACACCTACGCTTCTCCACCCTTCCCCAGAGCCGCCGAAGATCCGCATCCCAAGGCACCTGAAGCAGACGTACATCCGCAGAGTGGGAGAGGCTGTCAATCTGGTTATTCCTTTCCAGGTAAAGGGTAGAAACCTCTCACTGCGTTTTCCCAGGGATGGAGTGTTCAAAAGGCAGAGGGAGGTGGTGTAGCCTTTAAGTTCATCATGATTCAGACCTCCCCAGAAAGGTTTGGTCAACCATGGAGAATGCCATAAATCTGTCGGATTTAAATGCTGCAGGACAGAGATCTCATCATGCCTAGAGACTGGGTGAGGTGGGGCAGGCGTTTCTGAGAGAGGAGACAAAGAAATGCTGGGAGAATCTGTAACACTGAGTGTCTGCACTCAGGTTCCTATATCCAACCAGTGTTCTCTTTGTTTCCACAATGGCTCCCAAACAGAATTCTACTTTGAAATCGTGATGTCACTAACTGATTTACAAGTCCATTGTAAAATAATCATTCCAGCAAGAGTCTACTGCCTATGAGATTAACCTGGCTTTTTTTTAAAAATACAATAATCAACTTAGGTCTCTCCTCCCTCTCTCCCTCCCTCTCCCTCTTCCCCCGTGACCCCCACACACTTTGCTCATGCCTGTACTTCCAGCACTCAGGAGGCTGAGGCAGGGGGACTGCTGTGAGTTTAAGGCAAATAACAAGACAGCTGGTCCACATCACAAGACCTATGTCAAATGAGCAACTATGCCAGGCATGGAGGTGCATGCCCGTGATCTTTGTACTTAGGCGGGAAAAGTTCAGGAGTCCAAGGCTATATCCTAGGCTATTCAGGGAACTTGAAGCTAACTTGGGCTACATGAGACCCTGTCTCAAAAGTTAAAAACCCTGAAACTTACGCCGATGGATAAAATTATAATGTTATAATTTATTGTGTCAGCAGCTAGAGAGACTCTAGACTGGACTGAGAGGGGGCCACAGGGCAGAAGAAAATCATTACCTTTCAGCTGATATGGCTAAACACGCATGCTGCTGGCAGAAGACTTTAGTCTTCATAACCGCTCTGTGAAGTGGACACTACTATTGTCCCTGTCTTACAGATCGAGAAACTTGGGCACGGCGATCTTAACAACTTTCCCAAGGTCACACCGTATCAAAGTGTAGTGCTGCACAGGTTCCAGGGTCCTGGAGCGTATGCTCTTGAGTGCCGCCCTGCTGGCGTCTGACAGATCTGCCTTTGAGAACTTGTTCTAGAGGTTTCTTAACTTCAAGGCTTTGGGCAAATAGATGAGCCCGTCTTTCCAAATCAGTGGGGATAATGATACTTGCCCATGTGTAGATTGTGGCAATAATGAAGGTCTTATAGCCGACACGCAGAAGGCAAGCAGCTGGAAGTGGTCTTGCTTGTCTAGTTTCACCCACCACCAGGTCAGGGTGTTTCCCATCATTGCCTAGGATAAGTTAGGCCATCATCATTCTTGTGATGTTATGGGAAAAAAAAACCAACCTCAAGACCATGTCATGTCTCCCCTTCAACCTTTCTGTCTTACATTTTAGGGCAAACCAAGACCAGAACTGACCTGGAAGAAGGATGGTCAGGAAATCGACAAGAATCAAATAAACATTCGCAACTCCGAGACTGATACCATCATCTTCATTAGGAAAGCAGAGAGGAGCCACTCGGGCAAGTACGACCTGCAGGTCAAAGTGGACAAGTACGAGGAAAACGCTTCGATCGACATCCAGATCGTAGGTAGGTTTTGGGGAAGGAACTAGAACATTCTGTCAAAGGAGGGCGGAGAGTACTGGTCTTTGTCATTAGGGAAGTGATAGGAATGTGCGAGGCTTGTTCTACTCAAACATGTTTTTAAGATTACAAAAGAGATGCCAGGCAGTGGTGGCGCAAGCCTTTAATCCCAGCACTCAGCCGGCAAAGGCAGGAGGATCTCTGTGAGTTGGCGGCCAGCCTGTCACCCACTACAGAACAAGTTCCGGAACAGCCATGGCTATATCGAGAGACCCTGTCTCAAAAACCAACCAACCAAAAATAAATAAGCAAATAAACAATTTGAAAAAAGGAAATAAGCAGTAAGAACAGTAAGATTTGTTAGTATTTCAAAATAACCCTCTCAGACTAAATGTACTCACCTCAGGAGAACTAGGGACATGTGTGCCAGAGACTTAATGGACACACTTTTAGTGATCTCCGTCTGTGTTGCTTTATATCCAGTTCTCTCTGCTTCTACTTTCTAATTCCCTGATGATAAAGTATGGTTTCTGCTGAAAAGCCATAGCGGCTTCTAGACCGTTTAAAACACTCCTCACCACACCCAGAATTCACCAGCTGTACAGTCTGAATGGAGAGAGACGATGTCTTCATAAGGTAAAGAAATATCAGCAAACAGTTAAACACCGGAGGCAATCAGTTGTGCGAGTCAGTGCCCATAGAAAGGTAATCAATAGGTTAGTTCTAGTTTTTGTTCAGAATTAGGGGACAGAGTGGAGATCCTTACGCACAGCTCTCCGCCTGCCAACATAAACTTTTCTGTAATGTTTGCATTGTCAGTAAATAAACTTAGGAGACTGGCGAGATGGCTCAGATGGCAAGAGCATTTGCGTACGGGGCATGGGGACCTGACGCTGGATTCCAGCACCCACACCGCAAGCCAAGTGTGGTCCTGCACATGCCTAAAACCCCAACACTGGGCTAAAAGGCTATCCCAGGATTACTATGTGCTGTGGCTACTACCTGCCTGTCTAAAGGCCATCCCAGGATTGCTATGTGCTGTGGCTACTACCTGCCTGTCTGAAGGCGATCCCAGGGTTGCTATGTGCTGTGGCTACTACCTGCCTGTCTAGCTGAAAACCAGTAGCTCCAAGTTCAGGGTTACTCTCTACCTCAAAGAGGTAAGGTGGAGAGTGAGAGAGAACATGTGACACCCTCCTCACCACATGTGTATATCTCTCCACCCGTGACATGTACATACACACATATGCCACTCACACACGTACACGGAAAGAATTTCAGAGTCCATCAGAGTGATGCATGTAATTCTAGTGTGCAGAAGGCTACGGCAGGAGAATTCTGAGTTTAATGTCTAATTAAAACACCAAACAATAAAAATTAGTTAATCATCAGTGCTAAGAGAAGCCTAGTTCCCAATCATTTTTTGTTCCAGTCAATTTTGCTGGGACTTGAGGTTCTCTAACTAAAGCAGTGAGTCTCAACCTTCCAAATGCTGTGACCTTTGATACAGTTCCTCATGTTGAGGTGACCCCCCACAAACCATAAAATTTTGTTGCTACTTCATAACTGTAACTTTGCTACTGTAATGAATTGGGATGTAAATATCTGACATGTGACCCCTGTGCAAAGGTCATTTCCACCCACAAAGGGGTCGTGACCCACAGATTGAGAACCATGGAACTAAAGGCGACCCTTCCTCTGGGAAACCTAGAGCTCTCTAAACCAAGCACTGTTTTCCTCTTGCCAAACCTTAAGGGGTTTTCTAAGATAGGAGGAGCATGAGACGCTTGGCCATGTCTGGGATGAAGGAATCACAGGCCCTGTGCGGACCCCATGACTGAGACAGTAAGAGGAAAGGGAAGTGTTAAGGTACCCTCATGTACCCGCTATAGAGCTTACAGTGACGGCATGAATCCATCCTACAGACCGCCCAGGGCCACCCCAAGTTGTGACTATCGAAGATGTGTGGGGAGAGAATGTCGCTCTTACATGGACCCCACCCAAGGACGATGGCAATGCCGCCATCACAGGCTACACCATCCAGAAGGCCGACAAGAAGAGCATGGTGAGTCTGGCTTCTGATTCAACATCAGGGGCCAAGTCACACCCATCAGAGGTAATGGGGATGCCATGAGGTCTCTCTTGCGGAGCCTGTGGGGTGTGTGGAAGAGCCACGCGGCTCAGCCAGCAAGGTGGGGCCTTGGAAGCCACAGAGCTGAATTAAACCCCAGAACTGCCACTTATGCAATTCCAGTACAGGCTCCAAAGCCAGAGAAACCTTATCTCGAAAACCCCCCAAAAAAGATAGTCAAGTCCTGTGGGGCCAGGACTTTCCTGCCAGTCCACGTAACCGAGTCTGCCTGGTGACCTCTGACCCATACCTATGTTTCTCTTGAGTTTCAGCAACAACAGAATCAGGGACAAGAAGGTGTTAATTCTACCAATGCTTCTTCAAGAGGACAAGGTCACCCTTGTCTCTTCATGCCTGGAGGTGCCAGTCTTCACCAAGTCCCCATGGCCTCCCACCTATGTTGTTTCTGTTCTGTGGGCCCAAACATTCACTTTTTTGTTCTCTTACTGTGTGTTAAGCACCATTGTAGCAGCTGAATAGAAAGAAAGGAAGGAACGAAGAAAGATAATTCCCATGTTGAGGGCACTCACAATCAAGGCAAGATGAAAGACATAAAAACCAAATGATAGGGCTGGAGAGATGGCTCAGAGGTTAAGAACACTGGATGTTCTTCCAGAGGTCCTGAGTTCAATTCCCAGTAACCATATGATGGCTCACAACCATTTATTATGAGATCTGGAGCCCTCTTCTGTCATGCAGGCAGAACATTGTATACATAATAAATAAATAAAATCTTTAAAAAAATAAAAATGGTAAGCCAATATAAAAAAGTTAGGATAAAGATTTACATAAAGAGTTTTGGGAAATGAATGAACACATAACTATGGGGTTTTGGTACTAAATTATTCAAAATTTATAGATAATGGCCTTGAAAATTCGAAGGAAAATGCTTTTACTTTTGAAAGTATGTTTTTATTAGCAAATGCAGTTTTTCTATTTGTGAGTTCAAGGCCACCCTGGGCTACCCAAGATCAATGCAGAAACAGATCCAGGTGGTGGTGGCTCACACTTTTAATCCCAGTCCTGGGGAGTCACACGCCTTTCATCCCAGCACTAGAGGGAATATAAAATGGGAGGAGAGGCTTAGTCTGCTTAGTTTGCGGTCACCCAGCCTTGGTAGAGGTCAGACTTCTCTAATGGCTGGCTGTTTTGCTTTTTTAGCCTTCAGATTGAGCCCCAATTTCTGTCTCTGAGTTTTTATTAATCATGCTACATTTGAAGTATAAAACCTATGTTGAATAGTGTGGTCTTTGACAACAGGGCAAGCTTTGAAATTCTAGTTTGTAGCATGGTGAGGACAGAAATTTTAAAAGTGTCTTAATTTATTCATTCACTTGTCCTTTAAATATTTAGTATTTGCTTTGTGTATTGAACCTAGTAGGTATCAGGGACTGCCATAGGCTCTGTGAGGGAGGAGGAGAAAGCAGGCTTTATGTCAAGTGTATATTCACTACAGCTGGGAGAGCAAAGAAGTAAAATTGTGTGTGTGTGAATTTAACAAAGGGTATGAGGGAAAGGCATCCAGGTTAAAGTCATAAACTGTGTTCAAAATGGTACAGAAAGTATAGCAGGAGAAGCAGGCAGAGATAAGGTGATAGCTAGAATAACCTAAATTAATAAGCGAGGCAAAATTATTGGATACTATTAATTGTTCTCTAGTGTTCTACCTTCAGCTATTACTCTTAATAAATTATAGCTTACATTCAATAATTATATTTTGTTCCAAAAAAGACTGATAGATAAATGGGTGGATAAATAGATACCAGACATGATGCAGTTATAAAAAATATCAAGATGGCGGCAGTATGACTCTAAAGTGTAAATGAAGACTAAATTGCAGACAACCGTCGATAACTTATATAATATTAAATGTATGTTGTCATTGCCCTCAGTCTAGAAATTAGTGCCGTTTTTCATTAATGACACATTCTCTTTATTCCAGTCGATAGGCAATTTTCATCAAATAATCATTTTTCCCCTTCAGGAATGGTTCACGGTCATCGAGCACTACCACCGTACCAATGCCACCATCACCGAGCTGGTCATAGGGAATGAATACTACTTCCGGGTCTTCGCTGAAAACATGTGTGGCCTCAGCGAGGACGCCACGATGACGAAGGAGAGTGCGGTGATCGCCAAGGACGGTAAGTTGGGGGTGGACAGACGCCTGGACACCTTGGTTGGCTCAATGGAAAAGGATGAGAGATGTGGAGAAAGGAGGTGACAATGAGCATTTGCTGGGAAGTCATGGCAACGATAGTCGAGTGAAGTTTCCATTCTGTAGGTAATTGTTTTCTAGGGGAGTTGCACTAGTGTAGATTTTACCAATTCAATTCATCCCAGTGTCTGCCCACTGGGTCTACACATGGAGGATGTCACACCAAGAGGGAACGTTTCTTGGGTCTCTTTTATTGTCGACACCTTCAATGTAGCATTACCTGAGACTTGCTCTAAAGAAGCAGGGAGCTAAATCCTACCTTTTCATTCAGTTACTTTCTCTCAGGTTCTTCACTGCAGTTTTCACATTAGGATGCACTTCTGATCAAGACACTCAGAACGACAACTACATCCATTCAGGACTAGGTTTAGTATCTCCTGAGCCCTTTGGCCTTGCACCTCAGGTGGAACTGGCTCATGTGTCCCCGTGAGACTAAATGCCGTGTGGCATTTGCTTGTGATCTTCTGAGTCGAGGGAAGTTTTACTCATGAGTAAAGGATGTCAAGAATAATAGATCTCAAGCCAACTTCTATTTTTAAACATCTTTCAATATTCAATTTTAAGGTAAAATCTACAAAAATCCTGTATATGAAGACTTTGATTTCACAGAGGCCCCCATGTTTACTCAGCCTCTGGTCAACACCTACGCCATCGCTGGTTACAATGCCACCCTGAACTGCAGTGTCCGAGGAAATCCTAAGGTACTGTGTTTTACTATCAAATTACCTAAATTTAAGAATTGATTTCAAAATCTCTTTTATATTTGCCATGTTATAATGGAAAGTAACAAGGTAAAGCAGCCTTCCAACTTCTACTTGTATCTTCCAAGGGTGGGAGGAGTGAAGAAAGGTGGGGATTGTGGATAATTACAATATTTAAATTAGCAGAAACGAACATGGTATGTGTCTTTATTAACTACTGGATAGCTGCTAAAGAAACAAAACCACAGGGGAAAAAAACAAGAGGTAAGAAGATGGGATATTGTTTTACCTGTAAAAATTAGGTGGTAATATTCACTCATCAAGAGGTCTCTAACACACCTAACAGTCATATGAAAATTCAGGTGTTGTTTTTAACAAAAGCCCAATGAAGACTTAGGAGCCAGATACCAGGGTGAAAGCCTACTAGTTCAGAGAGGCCGAAAAAGCACACAGCTGCCAATATCCTCAGCCAATGTCCCAGAAAACCCCTTCTTCCTCAGCCTTTTCAAATAACTCTCTCTTCAAACTCCTTGTCCCTCTTTTCCACTTCCTGTCTATCTGTCCTTCTGACTCCCTCTTACTCTCTCTGTTTTTTTCTTAATAATCCCATATTCTCTTCCTGCCAACTGGTTGCTTGCTCTGCCTCTTGATTTATGGTTGACTGCATTTACTCCTGTTTACAATATCCCAGCAGCAAGCTCTTGGATTACGGGTGTGTGCCAGGACTGAGCCACACCACAATTAGAAACCTTTTTTTCCAGTAAATAAGGCATTTTGGGGGTTCGCAGTGTGACCAAATCCTGCAACACTCAGGGCAGAATATCAAATGTGCTCTGCTAAGGGCGCAGGGTGCTAGAACCAGGTGATCCCAATCAACTGGGCACAATTAGAAAGGTTCTCAAGTTTCATGTTGCTGGTGTTTAAATATAACAATTAGCAAATGTGGTCCATGGTGGCCTCTATCCCTGGGTGGCACAGAGAGAAAGCCCTCTCAAATTCTGGAAACTCTGATAGGATGAACTGCAGTAATAGTGGCACATGTCTTGGGCAGGATGGGGATGTCAAAGGGACGATCCAGCAGGGGCATGGGGGAAGATATCGAATTCACGTGAAACTAGATGTGATGTGGGCACTTCCACCTGGGCATGAGGAAATGTCAACCCCGAGTTTAGAAGGAAGACCCAGGCTGCGGCTTTCAGCTGGGGAGTCTCAGCACAGAGGTGCCACCCGGCCCTTTAGAGCTCAAGTTCTGGAAAGCAATAGCGTTGGGGAAGAACGGTAGCAACATGAGCCTCGGGGTGGTCTCATTTGAAAGGTGGAAAGAGGGAGAGAACTGGGTAAAGCAGACAGCAGATGCTCAGACTCCCTGCTCTGAGGGAGACAAAGCAGTAACTGCAGAGGAGAGAGCGTGTCAAGGGTGAGTATGTCTGCAGAGGGAAGGAGTAGGCGGGAAAGTGGCAGAGGCCAGGGACTGCAAATGTAGGTCAAGGGTCAAGGAGCACAGAACCACCGTCCTGGGTGGCTAGGTCTTTGCTGATCTTGTGTTACTCAGTTGGAGCAGCGCTCCTACCCCTGAATGATGACTACCGAAGTCAGAGGGGAGGGGGCGTGTTGAGAAGGCATATGCAACCTCCAAAGAACTGGAGACTCTTTGGGGAAAGAGGAGACAATCAGATGATCATGGCACCATTTGGGAATTCTCTGAAAAATGCCCTCTGCTAGGGACTCATAACACAAACCTATAGATCAAATTTTAATATCCGGAAATAACTGATGAATAAAAAATGTGTATAGTCAAGGCACACAATATGATTTGATGTGCACATTGTGCAATGATTTTCCTCTCTCTCTCTCCTCTCTCCTCTCTCTCTCCTCTCTCT
>LOJH01039305.1:0-14872 GCA_001685095.1 Ellobius talpinus | reverse complement strand
CCACTCTTGGGAATATACCCAAGAGATTCCCAATCATACTACAAAAGCATTTGTCAGTCTTTCTTATCTGAAATTATCCCATCTATCTTTTGCCTCTGGGCTTTTACCTTTCTCTTATTTCTGTATATCTTTCCCTCTTACTCCATGGTTGACCTTGGTTTTGGTTAGCCTGCCCTCCCCTTCTTCTCTGTGCTCCTTCTTCTCATCTCTTGCTCCTTCTCAGATTTCTTGTCCTATTTATTCTCCCCACCTGCCAGCACTGCCTATTCTTTCTCTTGCCTCATTATTGGCCATTCAGACCTTATTAAACTATGATGAGTTTTAGATAGATGAAGAATTGCAGCTTCACAGAGTTAAATACAGCATAATAAAAAGAAACACATCTTTCTATCATTAAACAAATGTTCCACAGAATAAACAAAACTAATACACCATAAAATAATAGTCTACAACAACATAATTCTAAGAGTTTCAATTGTCTTCATTTGGGATTTATCTTTAATGACAATTTTAATATAAAATATTCTTCAATGAAAGAACATTTTCTTACTCTCATCATCTCCAGATTTGTTTTTTATATCGACAGAAACAATTTTACAAGTTATGTAAATCTAAATTTCTAATGTAGTCTTCAGACATGAAAGTCAATGGTTTTCTGTTGAAATGCTTTTGTTCATTATTCCTTTTATCTGGGTCAAGTGTCTCTAATGATGTCTCTTTTTCATAATTGATACTGTATTCAATCACATAAGCATTGCAATTAGAATTAACATAAGCTTTTTAAAATAATGTTTCCCTTTATTCTTAGACTTTATTCTTAGAATTCATACATATAGAAAATATATTTTATCTTCTCTTACTGTCTCTTCTTCCAACAAAAAGCCAGGCCCAAGAAGCTGTTTCCCTCCCAAGTTCCTGTCCTCTTTTCTTTGATTATTTTTAGAAATAATTCCACCCATTATTTCCTATTATTGTCCTTTTACTTCTTTACACATTAACAAACTGAACTAGTTGTACAATGTTAGGGCCTTTTCTTTGTTTGGTTCACTATATATTATTAAAATTATATATTTAACTATGAATATGTGTGTAGTTTATAATGCATTCATGAATAGTGTCCCAAGGCAATGTACTTAATAACATGTCATAAAGTTTTGAAGTTTGATAACATAGTGAAGTCATTATATCTGACAATTTGTATCCAGTTATTTACTAAATTCTATCTCTTACAAGTTCTAGATATGCTTGTATACTTCACATGCTACCAATGGAAAAAGACGAATAACTACACAGGTACAAAACCATAAGTCTACAATGATTACCTGCCTGCAAAATACCCTGATGTACTGGAGTGACAAAGCTTGTGGGTCGAAATAAACAACCAAGAACTGAATTGATCTAGAACCCACTCGACCTGATACTTCTCAGGTAACCAAGAACATGAAAATAGGTATGCCAGACTCATAATGACATTTTTCTATATTCACATGTAAGTGCCTTGCTCAGTCATTTTCAGGGATGCTTTCTCATGCAGAGGAGAAATAGAGACCAACAGGCAGACAGTGCTCAGGTAGTGAGAGACCTCAGAATACTCATCACAAAATGGAGTGTCTTTATCAAACCCCTTCTCTCAGGGTTTACTCTGAGGAAAGGGAGACAGAAAAAGAGAGTAAGCTGAAGGAAATGGTGGACACCAAAAAAGCCTTCTTAACACTGATGAACTGATGTACAGATGGACATTTGAACTCAGAGAGACTCTGGGTACATGCACAGAACCTACATGGACTGTACTATATGGGATCCCAAGGCTGGTAGGGAAAGCCCCCATCCCTAAGCTATAAGGTATTTACAGATTGTAACTATTCACAGATGAAAAATTAGCTTCTACAATAGAAAAATCAGATAAAAACCACGGTTATGGAGAGGACCCATGACCAGCTGTAAATGGCTAACAGAAAATTAGCTCAGTGGCACTTTTGAGGTTCTTTGTCTCATTATCTTTTGTCTGGGCATCTATTAAATTTATAGTCCATTTGCTTATATATTATGCTTTCCAGCTTTATCTTTTTGTGGTTTCTCTGTGTGTGAATGTGTGTGTTTCTGTATTGAGATGTGTTTCTTGTGCTTTTTGGTTTTTATTTTATTCTTTTGTTTGTTTTGTAATCTAATGTAAGAGCTAGCTAAGAATAAGCCTGAGCCATTGGCCAAAAGGTGTTGTAATTAATATAGTTTCTGTGTGATTATTTGGGTCTGGGTGGCCAGGAAACAAAAGTACAGTCTCCACCTCCAATCTGACTTGTTTCATTTTGGTTATTCTTGTTTTATTTCTATTTATTCTATTATTATTAGTTAGGTGTCTATTTGTTTTCTTAAGAGAGACAGAAAGGAGTAGTAAGATAGGTGAGTAAGAATATGGAGGAGTTGGAGGAGAGGAAAACCATAATCAAAACTGTATGAAAAAATATCTAGTTTGGATAAATGACAAAAAGAAAAAAAATAAAAGCTTAATTGACTAAGTAAGTTCTAAGTATGTGGATTTCTAAAACATTCATGAAAATTAATGCACTGATGTACTCACAGATGTTTTGGTAAAGCCTTTACAAAACCATGATGCTGTACCTGCACTTTTGAGAACTCTTTTGTGATACCCATTGAGGTAGCCCTCTATTACATATTTATTCTTTTTAATGGAATTGGAAATGTAAAAACATGGTCTGGATATCATTTCTCAGATCTATTTCTCTATATCAGAAAACTAAAAGGATTGCTCACATGGACAATGAAATAATTACTTTATGCACCTTATATGTTTTGTGTGGGTCTATTACCATCCCACACTGGTTGATACTTTGCTTAAGATTACTGAAGGTAGTATGTATCAATGTAATTTGAATATAGTATCATCTGATGGCAACTTCACATAAAATCCAAAGCAAGATGTTAACTATTTTTGAGTGAAGTTATATTTCTCATTATTCAGTGTAAATTAATGAAAAAATGCCAGTTTTATCAATCATTCATCAGGGTTATGTGGGTGTGTAAAGTTTAGAAATTTAAACATCTTAAGAGTCACCATAGGAAAAATTTCTTGTTTTTATTTCTCAACAGATCAAATCAATTTGATCTACCTTGTTAGGCAGTGGTTGGGTTTGATTAAAGAATAAAATCTTTTCAAGAAACAAATCTATTTTACTCAGTCATAAAACATAACTAAAACTATCACAATTATTTAAAATTTCAGAATTATTTTACCTGCAATCACATAGCAAGACAATCCCAATTTAAACTCCTTTGAAGAATTGTGAATTTTTGTGAATTTTATTCTCAGCACTCAGATGCGCATTTTCTGCCTTGTACTAATCACTCTTTGAACTTTCACAATCTAGCAAATGTATGCATGTGTTTCTAAAACAAGCACTCATCAGTTGTCATATCACACCCTCTGTTTCATGCTAAACACAGTACTTCTAACTACCCATGTGTCTTGGCCCTTAGGCAATCAAACATGCAGTAAAGTACAAGAATATAACTTACTAGAAGTTGTTAAGTTATTCTCTCTCTCTCTCTCTCTCTCTCTCTCTCTCTCTCGTTATGAGACAGGTTTTCTCTGTGTTGCTTTGGAGTCTGCCTTAAAACTAGCTAGCTCTTGTAGACCAGGCTGGCCTTGAACTCTCAGAGATCCTCCTGCCTCTACCTTCCCAGTGCTGATATTCATGGCGTGTGACACCACTGCCTGGCTTGATAAATTATTCACAGTCTGAGAAGTTTAACAACTGGTTCCTTAATTTAATATTGCCTTTTTAACTTTATCTTTTTTGGCTAGTATAACTGTGCCTAGTCACAAAAAATTGAGCATAAAAATCTGTAGTTTTCATGATTGAAAGATTTTAATTATAAAAATGTTTGTTTCATCGATATTTTATTCAAGGGCATATTTGATTTTGTTAAAATCTTAACAGCTGCCAAGCATGATCACACAAACTGCATAACAATTGAAGTTCTAGAATACACTTTTAAAGCATGTCATTATAGTCAAGCAAAGCATATCTTTAAAATGTCAAACATTTATGAATATTAGTAAAAGCTGTTTATAAGCCCTTAAACACTACAAAATTTAGATAAAACTAACACAATGAAACAAGTGATGAGAGTACTATTAGAGACTTCACAGACCTCTAAGTTTAAATATGAGTTAAAGGTGTTTGCTTTTGCTTACCAAGATCTATAGAATTAAGAGAAAACACAGATTTTGACTGAATCCAGACATTTGAGGACATCTGTGAACNCAAAAAAAAAAAAACAGGGCTAGTTCAATATTCAGAACCTCCCTCAGTTACAAAAGTTAGCCATCTGATCTTCAAATAAAAATACCTCAGTGATTTAAATATAGTCTCATAATAAAAATTCTCCAAAAAAATAAGCTACAAAAACTCAACAACTTTCTCAGCCTAGTAAAATCATTTGAGTTTTCATTTAATTAAAAAAACATTGTACCTTATACTAATATATGCTATTATACATATCTACATGCATGCATACACACACAGACACACACACACACACGAACAAGTTTTTATGAGGCCAAAACGATTATAAAGAAAAAGTCATCCACTGGTTGTATTTATCCAAATGTCTAATGTTTTGATGTAATTTCATTTATATGCCAAAAGGATATTTCTTATGAAGAAATTTTCACATATTGAAAAGTTTTCTAGTCAAATTACTGAATGATACGTGTTTATGTTGGACTCTTTTGCTTTATAAATATGTATGATTGGTAAGCCATAGTGTGAATTCACATTTGAGACACTAATGAGGAGGTTACATATGTGCTTTATGTAACAGACTCTTGTTTAGTTAGTTTTGTTTCCTCTATGATAATTTTATTCCCAGCAAGGTTCTTTATTGATTATCAGAGGTTTAGTGATTGGTGAGCTCTCCATTCCCCTCTAAAGGTTTTAAATTTCTAAACACAAACTCTTTCTAGAGGAAAAGGATATTGGGGGTAAATGTATTTTTTGCACACAGAGGGATGTTCATGTGGTTGTCAACTCCTTACTTTTTCCAATGGAAGGAAATGATGAGCAAAGAGAGAGAGAGAGAAGGCGATATACATTTGCTTTCATTAAGTATGGATTGTATCGGTACTACAATTAAGTGGACAGAGGGAGCTATGTGAAAGTCCAGTAGGGTTGTGTGGAAAAAAGTAGCCCAATCTGATTCCCTGTTTTGGCACTCTCCATTGACTGAAATCATTGGAAACAGTTTACTGAGGGTGTCACTCAAACTTAATAACCTACTATTGGCTATTACGTTTTGTGACCAAACACATGACTTTATGAAGCAAAGGTTTCTTTCATTTTATGGTTTGTGTGAGTAGTCCATCAAGGTGTGAGAAACTGAGCCACAAGTGACTTCTCACACGTTTTCCTCTTTCCTACAGTATCTCTTATAAGAATGGTATTTTATTTACAGATAATTTAAAAATATTAGATGAAACATTTAAATGAATATAAGCTTTATTTATGTGATGAACATGAAAAACTATACCCTGCTAGTGTATCATGCACTCCAGCACTAAGAGGCACTAAAACTTTGCAAAATACATGATACACTTAGCAACTATTTTAGGCTTTATGTCTAACCCTATGATGGTTTTTGACATTGTAACTACTGGCTTTGCAGAAAATGTTGCCCGATATTCAGCTTGCAGGCTGCTGTCATTGCTGTCAGATTCAAATTGGAAATCTATTGCATGATACTCTCACTGGTACCTAAGGATAGTTCCAATGTACCATGGAAAAGAGCCACCAAGAGCAAGACACAGGAGTTTGTATCTACAAAGATCTTGTTCTACACAATCAAGTGTCCTTTTAGATGAACAATTTTATATACCTAGAAATAAGTTGAAGAGACTTTAAAATAAGTATATACAAACGTAGTATTAAAGTTATTGTATCAGATATCATTTTAGAGAGATAAAGATACTGATTTTACCATCATGTTGACATTTATCAATTCAATATGAGGTTTGAAATGAGAAGAAGTGAATTTTCTTCAAATATCATGAATTTAAAATGAACAGTAGAACATATTACAAAGATAGGATGCAAATTTCCAATAAGAATAAATTTGCTATTTAAATTGACAGTTTTTTTCTGAGGGATATGATAAAATCTATTTCCTTTGGCTGTTCAGTTACACTTAGTTGCTTCAGTCATCACAGATTTATCAGCATCATAAATAATCATAAAACAAGAGGAAGAGGTGGAATAAGCAGTCAATGTACTCCTATGACTGTTACAAAGAACTCAGAACATCCCATATCAAAATTATCAAATCTCTTAAACACCGAAACAAAGAAACAAATCCTATTGCCTCCACTTTCACGTAAACAAAAATGCAAATAAGGGAGTCAGTCAAATGGCATCATGATGAATATGATTGCATGAGGAAAATAATCAGTGTAGGAATGACGAATTTCATAGCTGGGCTATTATTATAAGTGTGCATTTATAATACACTTATTCATACAAAATAACACACATTAAGGGAGCTAAAATGTTGAGTTTCATGTTTTATTGGATTAGGATATATCTGACACAGTACAATCTTAAGAATTCTCTGCAACATACCTTGTTTCATGATTTAATTTCTTTGACTGCTTAATATATTTTTAACTGGTAGCCCTTTTATTTAGAATTAATATATTAGTGACATAATTTTTAATGACTTAAACTGAGCCCCAATTCTAACTGATTAAAAGAAGCCATTAATGACTGGACCTCAGAATGTTATCGTTCCACACCAAGGGTTCAAGTGTATATTTATTTTCCCATTCAATTTTATTCCTTGTGATGGTCTTTCAGATAAGAAAACACAGATTTTTGATAGTTCATTTTGCTTAAATCAATGAAGCACTTATTTGTGACTTCCAAAATATTTCACAGTATTACAGGCCACTGTAAATCCCATTTCTTTATATTTTGTATTTTGGCTTACAGGATACATCATAGAGGTTTAATATTATGTTTTATATTACATAGCAGAAATATTGTTAATTTTTTTTGAGTTTTGAAGATACATTTAATCTTAATAGTGTACCATCTTTTTGGGACAAATGTGGTGACTATTTCTTCTCTAGTAATTCAGTCTCCATCAATGATAGTTTAATTAATTACTGCAAGACTTTCATCTCTACACACAGGATGTCTATTCTCTGAGAAAGATCACCATGGATGTCAAATTAATAGTTAATCTTTAAATAGCTGGATACCCTCTCATGTGTGAAACTACCGACAACTCTCTCTGCTAGTTTTCAGTCTTTCATACTACCAACAGTCTGTCTTACCGATGGGAGGTGTTGGGGTAAGGGTGGCCTATAAATTGAGATAATTGCAACCAATGGCTGCTCTACCTTAAAAATCCATTGCAGGAGAATAAGTCCACCTCTGACACTGCCTGGAGCACCAAGATCCAGGGTGACCCAGAGACCTAATGTAGAACCAAAC
This sequence comes from Ellobius talpinus, assembly GCA_001685095.1. Lineage (NCBI taxonomy): Eukaryota > Metazoa > Chordata > Mammalia > Rodentia > Cricetidae > Ellobius > Ellobius talpinus. The sequence goes on along the minus strand of LOJH01039305.1, from coordinate 7,361 downwards.
AATACTGGAGGATGAAAGGTCAATATGATGACGCCTAGTGATATTCTGCTAAACTCATATATTGTTGCCTACCCCTGATGTCGTGAGAGGCTTCATCCAGCAACTGATGGGAACAGATACAGATCCACAGTCAAACAATAGGCAGAGCTCAGGAAATCCTGCAGAAAGCATGGAGAAGGGATTGTGAGATTCAGAGGAGTCAAGGATATCAAAAGGAAACTCATAGAATCAACTAAACTGGGCTCTTAGGGGCTCATAGTGATTGATCCAACAACCAGTGAATCTGCATGAGACTCACATAGGCATTCTTCATATACATTACAGTTGTATGATTTGATCCATTTGAGGGACTCCTAACAGCAAGCACAGAAATCTACAGTTGAGATACTTTAAATTTTAAAGAGAATTTGGAGTTTTGTAGACTTTGAAGTTTTAAAGAGATAATAGATAAATTACAGAGACAATTGATAGGTTAGAAACTTTTTTTTACCTTTTTTAACTTTATTTACATACCAATCCCAGTTCCCTCTCCCTCCTATCCTCCCATTCTGCCCACAGTCTTGGCATGCTACCCCCATCCACTCCTCAAGGAGGATGAGTCCTCCTATGGGGAGTCAACAAACCTGCCACAGCACTTGAGGAAGGACCAAGATCCTCCCGCTTTATCTAAGCTGAGCAAAGTATTCCTCCATAGAGAATCGGCGCTAAACGGCCAGTTCAGGGGCGAAGGAGTAAATACTAGTTCCACTGCTAGTGGCCCCACAAACTGCCCATGCCGCAAAACTGTCACCCAAATTCAAAGGGCCTTGTTCAGTCTTACATTGGTTCCTATATTAGACTTTTAAATGTGCTGAAGATGTGGAAAGACCGAGTTTGCAAACTTGCATAAGATAATGGCTCTTCGCTTTTACATACAGGACTTGGTCTCCTTGTTGGCTTTTTCAGGGACTTCAGGGATTTGGGCATAACAAACTGAATATGTTAAAATGACTAAACTTTTAAACAGCACAAAATTGTAAAACCTGGCCCGAGTTCCTATTCTAAATTCACTAAGTGTTGGATTGGTACCTGAGAGTGTTAGCTGACATAGATTCTCTCTTCCAATGTTTCTTTGGATTGGATCATGGCATTTAATTATAGTAACAAAAATGCTAAGACCATGGATGGTTTATTTAGATGTGGCTAACTTTCAAAGAACTAATATCAACATAAAATCTTACTGCTAACTAATAAAACTCATTTTTACTGATCATTCTGCATGTTTAAAATGACATATGACATTCAAACATGGTGGCATTTGCCTTTAATTCCAGCACTCATGAGGCAGAGGCAGAATGATCTCTGAATAGCCTGAAGCTAGATTGGTGAGTTCCAGGATAGCCATGACTACACAGACAAAGCATGTCTATAAAACAAAATGAAACAATAATGGCACATGTTTGTTTTGTTTTTACTTCCAGTTCCCTAATAAAAAATGAAGTTGAACACGTTTTCACATGTTTAATAGAGAAAAGCATTTATTAGTTGTAAATTATATAAAATAATGAAATATTTCCCAAATAAATTTTTAAAAATATTTATTATTTAATTATAATGTGGTAGTTTGAATGAATACCAAAAAATATCTCAGATGTTTGAACACTTAGTCTCAACTTGGTGACAGGTTTGAAATGTGATACAACATTGCGAGAGGAAGTGAGTCACTGGTGTGGGGCTTTGAACTAAGAAAGCCTTTAACACTACCAGTTTTTGTGCTGCTTTGTTCTTACGGTTCAAGATGCAAGCTCACAGATTTCTGATCTTGCTGCCATGCCTACCACCTGTTGCCATGCTGGTCCTCAACATAAAGGGCTCAAAACCTCTGAAACCATAAAGCAAATAGACCCTCCCTCACTTAAGTTGTCTTTGGGCATGACATTTTCTCATTAGACCAAAAATAACTACTACTTATAACCATGAACATTGTAATTAGTATCTGCTAATGAACTTTAAAAATATATCATTGATTTATCCTTTCTATGTGTCTAGGTCCAGACATTTATGTAAATATGTTAAAAATAACAATACTTTAATATAAAATAATTCAGTATTATGACCATCAGATCATTATAATTTATGCTATAAAATGTATGAATAAAGTAAAATTATGTAACATAATGTAATTTCTTCTTATTGTTGTTATAATTTCATTCATATTATGAAAATTCCAAAACAGATTAAAATTTTCAGAAATATAGAGGCTTCTAAAATGATTCGCAAGTAGCAAAAAAATTAGGAGAATATTTTTGGATTGAAGTAAGCACTTTCTTTCTTGATATTTCAAGTAACTTATAAAATCTAAAAAGAACTTCAATTCTTTTATTACTTCTGTAAGATTTTAGAAATGTAAACTGCTTCCAGTTAGCTGTATCTCCAAATCAAATGGTGGAAAGAATATTTACAAAACAAATATTATTTTGCAATTTTTTCTGAAAAAGAAGATTGATTTCAATGAAATCTTTTAATTCCATTTTTAAACTTTTCTGCTTCAATAACATTAACTACCAGAACAGTACATTTTATTTTGGGGTCATTCCTATAAGATATAATTCTTTTTTCATAGATTTAAAATAAACCTCACAGAACCCTGTTAAGAATGAATACAATTCTTACCTATGGAATCATGCTTTTTAAAGGCATGGACAATTCAAATAAAAGTTGTTCTGAAATGTAAGCCAGAGGTATGGTTTCTCTCTTTAAATGACCAATTGGTGATTTGTAATAGATCAGTATGATGACTAAAGCAGATTTTGCTGTGAAATTTTCAAATCTATGCCTTGAATGTTCCAGAACTGCTAACATTATAGAACAATATCTTCAGATAATAGTCACTGCTTCTGAGAGTTTTCAAAAATGCTGAGTTACTCCAGCCTACCTGATTACCCAAAGACCCTGATGCTTCTTACTCAGTGTTGAGAAGCTATTCATCATTGCACTTGCTTCGACAGCTGCACTAAGATTCATCAAAGTCTTGCTAAATGGCAAGGACAAGAAAATCCATCCTGCACACATGTGTGTAACACTACTCTTTTTAAACACTAAAATCAGCACTTGGTTCAATTTAAGGAATTCATCATAATGGAATCAGCTATGACAAGCACCTTACGGTAATGAGCTTGCAAGGGTTTCTTAGCTTTAGACTCTGAAGTTACAATCTTTTCTAGATTGATTCTTTGATATTGCAATAAAATACATCCCAAAAGCAACTGGGGAAGGAAAGGGTTTATTATAGCTTACTCGTTATAGCCCATCATCAGGGAAGTCAAGGCAAGAACTGAAAGTGGTAGGTTGAAACAGAAACATCAGAAAACTGCTTATTAGCTTGCTCCCTGTTCATTTCAGCTCCTTTTCTCATGACACCCAGGACCACAAGCCTAGTGATGTTACAACCAACAACAGGCACAGATCTCCGACATAAATTAGCAATTAACCAAAATGCCTCACAGACAGAGCATTTGGTTCATGTGATCTGGACAATTTTTCACCTGAGTTTCCCTTTTCCTAGGTGTTTCATGCTGAGAACTGAGATTAGGTACCCCACAATATTTTATATTTTTGAACACAATAAAAGTGCCATGGGTATATAATGGAAATTAGGAGTAATCATTTCATTAATTTCTCACCTTTTTCTACTTTAAGAGAACATACCATTTTATTAAAATCATATCTGAATAATGATTTCTTTAAGATTTTCCTGTTTTATATTACATTTTTAAAATTTATAAATTAAATTGTTTTATTTTACATCCTGACGACAGTTTCCCCTTCCTACTCTCTTCTGTTCCCTCTCTCTCAATGCTCCTCCTGCTTCCCTTCTATGACTATATCCACACTTTCTCCATCTCGGTTTAAAAACAGGCAAGCCTCCCATGGGCTTCAACAAAGGTGAGGTAGGACCAAGCTTCTCCTCATTCATTAAGACTGGGCAAGGCAACCCAGCATGGGGAATAGGTTCCTAAAAGCCAGCTCAAGTAGCAGGGACAGGGCCTGATCCCACTGCTAGAAGCCACATAATTTGAAGTCAAAATTTCATGAAGATTTTAGTTTATAAGTACAAATCTATTTTTTATCGCTGAAGCAAAACCACTTTGATTACTAATTATCTATTTGTTATTTTGTACCAATTGTAATTCACTAACTCACCAAAAATTTAATGATTTTTTTCACTGTTCATTTGTGCTTATTGTTCTTTTTTTAAATGAATTATTTTTGTGTGTGTTACACTCTTCTGTCTGCATACCAGAAGAGAGCATCATATCTCATTACAGATGGTTGTGATATACCATGTGGTTGCTGGAAAATAAATTCAGGACTTCTGGAAGAACAGCCAGTGTTCTTTAAACTCTTAGTCATTTTTCCTGTCCATGCTTAATATTCTTAATTAATACCACATTATTTTCCAGGTGTCCAACTGTTACAGTTGACGTGTTCATGAAATTCACAAACAAGAAATTTTAAAAATCATGAAAATTTAAGAGAGGTATCACCATCCGTCTTGTGGGAAAGTTGTTAGTGCTTCATTGAATAATTTTCTCTAATTTTAGCTTGTTACTTTAGAGTAGTAAACACATATATGATAATAAATAATAATCATAGGTATTCAAAGAATCGAAGCAGAACAGCATAATTATTATTAGAATTAGAATTCAAGACAAGCACATGAAGATAAAAGGATGAATATGGATGCTAAAAAGAAACCCACACTAGTCCAGAATTGAGTATGATAAAGGGTAATTTATTTTGGAGTAGACTCACCGATCTCAGTCCTCTGCTCAAACAGGGTACAGCAATTGAATCCTGCAGCCAGAAGAGAGAGGGAATGCATACTTTACATCAGCATTTATAGTATAAGAGGCCATCCCCAAGTGGGTGTGTAACACAAAGGCTACTGGCTGTAGGAATTCCAACGGCACCTCCCCCTTTTGTTTAAATAAGAGAGTTCTAATCCTAATACAAAATTATATACAATAAAAGCAAATATCTGGTATAAAAATTAGAATTACAACCAGAATAATCAATATCAAGCAAGAAACATGTGATAAATGTTTCAATAATTATTCTAGCATAAGGAGTTTGTCTGTATTATAAATAACTTGACCAAGATATGAGAGGAAAGTAACTACAACTCCCTAGTCTTCAACCCCATCGAAGAACCGAGAAGGGAAATAATATAACTATAGTAAGCAAAAAGGGCAATCAAGCAACTTCCAAAATGTGCAACAAATGACGGAGACAACTGGCTACCTGGGCAATCACNCCTAGAGTAACTGACAGACCATTTTCAGAGGCAGTAAATTTTTCAAAACTGCTTTTCCTTGCCTTGGCAAGATTTGACAGTCTTTTTTCTTATATCCTGCTTGTTCTGTCTGAACATCATGTATTTTGTCATTGGTTGATGCATGGGCAGTTCATTGCCCAAAGGCCAGTTTTGTCAAGAAGAAAACAAGCTCTTTTTTTGTGGAGTGTCTTCGGTGCTCAACATTCCCTCAAGAATAGAATGGTGCTGTCAGGAGCAGTCGTGTCTCATGTCAAGAGAACTCTAACTTATTTAAATGCCATTTTGACAGCTCTTTGAAGTGGTTGAAGATTATTTATCTATGTAGAATACAATCTCTACATATCTAAGGAAACTTATTAGTCTAATTATAAGTATGACAAACATAGTTGACTGTTGACCTATAATTTTTAATACCTATATAACTTAAAGACTAAAACTTCACATTAGAATATTAAACAATCTTTAAACAATTGTGCAACAAACAAGGACAAAGACCTCAAAATGTAAACAATATATGAATATCTTGATCAGAGGTAGAAATACATATTACATTTAAGCAAAGGTAGAAATGTATATGCATACAATATGACAAAATAATTTGCCTAGGTATAAAAATATTATAGAGGAAAATAGGAACATCTTCAATAAAATTTAAGATGTCCAGAGCATTGCAAAAAAGTCACTATTTCAGCAAACCAAGTTGGAACCATCTTGAAAAGCTGTTACCCAAAACATGTCTTATACTAACATTATCAGGATCATGATGTCATCTCAATTAGTTGGAGTTGTTGTTGTTGTGGTACCCCATCTTCTTCCTGGAAACTTCAAAGATTATGGCAGAAATAGTCATTGTTCATTGGGGCAAACTTAAACATTATTATACAGACATGTATTCAATGAAAGGTATGATTGAGACAAAAATAGGTATGAAGAAAAATAATTGTTTTCATTTTTTTCTAATTTCTTTTTTCAGCCCAATAACATAGCTTCTGACATGAGACAGAAACTCTGAATTTTTTTTTAACAACAGGCTTTGATTTAGAGAAATACAGAGCCATTGTCCAACTCCAAAGCCAGATTTAGCTTTTAAGTGAGTAACGACTATTATTCTAGTTTATGTTTAGAGATTCTTAACCTATTTTTCTTTCTTGGTGATCCTATATGGATCTTTTTCTGTTTAAGCATCTAGATGTTCATGGTCTCTTGACTTTCTGATGGTGAGTATTTTCTGCAAAAACAAGAACAGAACCCTGCCCCAACCCTTATGAGGTTTCATTACCACATGTAAGGTTGTCATCTCTGCGGACGAGCCATCATTTCTCTTTCTCAAGACATTTCTCTTTTTCAGACAGAGTCTTTATTAATTTTGATGGTATCCATAACTTTTCTTCTCCTGTTGAAACAAGAGNCAGAAGACTTTTCCATTATCCAATGTCTCTCTGCTGCTGTTGTCCCTTTCTCATAAGCGTTAAGAAAATTCAAGGCTAATAAGGCATTATGCAATCTATTTCTGGGGTATTTTCCATCCCTTTCTGTTTATTTAACATATCCTTTACAGTTTGGTTTGATCTTTCTATAAATGCCTGGCCTGTAGGATTGTTTGGTATACTTGTAATGTGCTTTATATTATAATAAGCAAAAACTGTTTCTTTTTCTTAGACACATATGCGGGACCACTATTTGTCTTTTTTTGTGCAGGTATACCCATGATGGTCATAACTTCTAATAAATCTGTGATTACTAAATCAGCCCTTCTTAAGCTCAATGCAGTTGCTCACTGAAAACCTGAATAAGTGTCAATAGTGTGGTTGAAATGTTTTAATTTTCCAAATTCTGCAAAGTGAAACACATCCATCTGCCAGATTTCATTTGTTTGAGTGCCCTTTGGATTACTCCTGCAGGTAGTGGTGTTTGGTTATAGAAAGAGTAAGCAGGGCATCTCTTTATACTCTCCTTAGCTTGTTGCCATGTAATAGAATCCTCTTTCTTGCCAACCCTAAAATGTCTCCCTTAATTAAGATATATACTTCCCTGATCCCATATC
>LOJH01039304.1:2071-14872 GCA_001685095.1 Ellobius talpinus | reverse complement strand
TTAATATTGCTTGTTGCTTGTAATTTTATATTTGATGTCTGTTCCTATTGTATATAGTTGTATGGGGTTTGGTTCGATCTTGTTTAGACAAAAGGGGGAGATGATGAGAAAGTTCAGCCAATCACATTTGTCTAGGGCGTGGCCTCCTGGGGCCAGGGAAGATAAACTTGGACATCCAGGTGCACTCGCCCCTCTTCTTCCCTGCGCGCGCGCGCTGGACCCTGGTCATGTGAGTTCACCGTTTTCCAATTATTAAACTAAATCTGTTATATTGAGCTGGTCTGGTTAATTCTAACTTACCGGTCAACCATGCCCATCAAACTAGCATAAGTGCAAACTAGGGAATTACATCCTTTGATATTAATAAAGAAAATAAATAACCACAATTATAAAACCCAAGATCTTTAGGACATGAATGATCAAGAAACCAAATCAAAGATTACATAGAGTAGAAGGAGCTGGGATAAAATTTAAACTCATAAAAGGCCTATTTAAAGAAATAATAGCAGGGGGGAACCAAATATAGAGAAGGAAATGAAGATTCAAATGCAAGATTCATTTAGAAGGCCAGGTACACAAGGTCAGAGAGGAACATACACCATAATGTAGTCAAGATGCTGAAACTACAAAACAGAGAACAATATTAAAGGTTACTGAGAAACCAACAACTCACTAAGATAAACACATCATAATGACATTAGACTTCTCAACAGAGACTTTGCAAGCCAAGAAAGCTTGTGATGGTATGTTTTAAACCCTAAGGTAAATAACTTCCAACCAAGAGTACTATAGCCAGCAAGTTATATTTAAAGTTGACAGAAAAATAAGGACATTTCAAGACAATCACAAACTACAGCAATTCAGAACCACCAGCAAAGCATTGCCAAAGCTTCATAGGAGTATTATAAACACTGAGGAGAAACAGCAAGCGTCTCAGTCACAAACACAGGAAAAAGTAAATTTCAAGAGAGAAGTAGATAAACAAAGAAGAGCTAGGAATGAACAAATTAAGTCCGAATTAAGTCCGAGAGGTCCCGTCATGAATAGCAGAGAAAAAGAAAAAAATTGAATAAATCAGGAAAACAAGTAATGAAATTACAGAAATCCACAAACACTTCTCAATAATAATCTTAATGTAACTCTTCTCTTCTAAAACAATAATTAGACAAAAATGAAAATCTAACTATTTTTGTCTACCAAAAATACTCCTAGGCCAGTGAGATGGATCCATACTAAAGGCACTTACCACCAAGCTGATGATGTGAGTTTGTTACCCAGAACAGGCATGGCAGAAGTAGACAGCCAGTTCCCACAAGTTATGCTCTGACCCCCATACTCACTCGATAGTATAAATACATACATACATAAAATAATGAGAACAAATACAAATAATTTTTAAAACAAAATACTCCACATGAGCAAAGACCTACATAGACTGGGACTAAAAGGGTAGAAGTCAAAACCAAGCGGGAGTAGCTATGTATATATGCGATAAAGTAGACTTCAAGTGGAGACTAGTCATAACAGAGGAAGAAGTCATTCCATTGCTTAAGAGAACAACCCAAGAAAGTAGAACAATTGTAAATACATATGACCAAACATGGGATCAACCCAGAAGCACAAGATAAGCCCTACTGAAAACAAAGTGAGATAGGTCCAAACACAGTGTGAATGGGTATTTCCAATAGCTGATCATTGTCAGTGGATTGACTACCCAAACCAGAAAATTCCAGCAAAGACATTTCAGCGTTAAACTGTACTGTAGACAAAGTAGGCTTAAAAGACATCTGCAGACTTTTCCATTCAGGGACTGAAGAAAACATAACATTCTCAGCAGCCCACATGACTCTTGTTGAGATCCATCAAATTTTAGCAGTGAGATAAGTTTTAACGGTTATAAAATATTGTTTTTTACATCTTATTGACTTAAGGTGGAATAAAATCAGAAATTAATAGCAAGAAAATATACAGATATATGGGGACTTAAATATCCCCATTGAAAAAAATCAGAGAATAAAATATTTAAAGATTTCTTTTATTTTTACTCTTTGCATATGTGTGTGGGCCTGAATTGGAGTTAGAGGTGACTGTGAGCTGCCCTCATGTGCACCCTGGGAATCAAGCCCCAGTCCTCAGCACAAACAGAGGATTCTCTTAACCACTGAGCCATCCCTCCAGCTTCTTAAAGAAGAAAATTTAGGACTCCTAGAATCAAATGAAAATGAAATAAATCACAACTTACCAAAAATGAACAAAAGCAACTATAAGAAGACATGTCTTTACGTGACTACAATATAAAATTCAGATATATCTAAAGCACATAACTTTGCCTTGGACCTTGAGGTTTTAGATAAGAATAAAGCAACCCCAAATCGGCGAGTCAGAAGAACTAATGAGGATTGGAACATATGTGAATGAAATGGAGACTAGGAGACAATATGGAGAATCAATGAAGTGGAGGATTGCTTATTTAAAAAGATCAACAAATCAATAAATCCTTCACCAAACCAACCAGAAAAAAGAGAGAGATCCAAACTAGTAAAGGTAGAGATTTAAAAAGAAGCTGTTTAAAACAATACCAATGGAATCCAGAAGCTCATCAGGGAACACTTTGAAACCTGTATTCCCAAATGCGGAAACACCTGGAAGAAATAAAGGTATTCCTAAATATCTATGGAATTAAGTCAGGAAGGTCTCAACAGCTGAAGCAAATCCATCACAATAACGAGACTGAGGCAGTAATGTAAGGTTTCTCGTGGTAGCAAGATGGCTCAGTGGTGTCTATATATGAGAAACTTACAGCCAATATTGTGCTAAAAGAGAAAAAACTGAAAGCATTTTTATATACATAAACAAGAAAACTAGTCCATTCTCCATACTCTTAGTCAACATAGTTCTTAAAATCTTAGTTAGAGCAATAAAGCAAGAGAAAGAAATAAAACAAATAGGAAAGGAAGAATTCAATTTGTCTCTATTTGTGGGTGCTATAATTTTATACTTCAAAGATCATGAAGAAGATTTTGCCTCGCCAGGAAATCCTTGGATATGATTAAACACTTTCAACAATACCGTGGGATACAAACTAAACATACAGACATACATATTCTAAAACCCAAATATTCAACCCCAGAAAAAAATTATCCAATCAATAACTGGGCAAATGAATTGCATATACAGCTCAAAAGAAAATACAAATGGACAATAAATATATGAAAAGGTATTCAATAGCTTTAGTCATTAGGGAAATGAAATTTAAACTGCATTGAGAGCTAATCGCCTCCAGGTCAGAGCGGCTATCACCAAGAACACAACAACAAATATGAACAAGGAAGTGGACAAAGAACACTCATACAGTGGTGGTGGGGATGTGAATAGTGTGGGCCCATCAGATGTCAGAACGGAGATTCTTCAAAATAGCAAAGCCAGAACTGTTATAGGACCCTGCTCAAGCAGTCCAGAATACATACGTGGAGGAGTCTAGGCAACATGCCACAGAGATGCTGCAAATCTGTGCTTATCCATGGCATCATTCACAATAACCAAGTCTACAAAAGCCTAGACACCTATCAAAAGATGAGAGGGTAAAGGAAATATTGTACAAATGCACAAGAGATTTTTATTCAGCCTGACAAAGGATCAAAGCATGGCATTTGCAGAAGGAATTGCACTGGAGGTTACCATGCTAAATATAATAAGTCAGACTCAAAATAAACATCCTTTGTTTTATATGCAGAGCGAGATTGTGTGTGTGTGTGTGTGTGTGTGTGTGTGTTACACTGTGTAGAAGGGGAACGATGTGGAAGGAGGAAGTGGCGGCTTAGTTGTAGAGGGAGAACATGAGGTATCAATGAGAATAAAATGAAAAATGAACATCGCATGTTTTCTTGAATATGTGGGATAGAGAATACACAAATAGAAGGAGGGCTACTATGGCAGAAGAGTAGGAACATTGAGAGGAACAAGAAACACAAGGGATTTTAATAGGAAATTGAATATAAGCAAAGTATGTTATACATGTATTAAAAGGTCATAAAGCCTACGATTTTGAATGTGTATACTTGAATGTACACACACAACACCAATAAGGAAAGGGCATGTCAGCATAGCTCCCCCTCAAGTTCACACTTCCCACCTACTAGTAATATGGTCTCATCTTTGGCCCCCTAAGTTTCATCATCCATACTCATCAAGCATATGGCACATAAATCCTGCCTGGAAAAGGGGTCCATACTTCCATCCTCAGTAAGCTTCCGCATCTGAAGCCAGAAATCTCAGTATTTGCCTTGTGTATGTCTTGCTTTGTGGAATGAGCTGTGTCCTTTTTTTTCCTGGTTTCATTAAATAAAGAGGATTTTCTTTCTTATCCTGTCTTTATTTTCCTTTTCTTTTTTCAAATTTTGGGTAGATATTTGAGGGTGAACATGTTTTATTTTGCCATTTTCAGATGGAAACCCCAAGATTATATATTGAATATACAATCAATAGAAACTCCAGGAGTTTTTTATATTTGGTTCAGCACAGTCCTGTTATATGATACTACAGTTACACAGTTCATCTTCTAGATTTAAGCATAGCTCTAAATTTATCCCTGTTAAATGATGTCTTGCTAAATTCGGCTTTGTCCGAACTTTTGAAAGCTCTTGGTCCTAGAGTCATTTATGCAACCTTTCCATTTTCACATCATTCGCAAATTTAATCAGCTTACTATTAAGCACTCAGACAAACATTGCCAAAACTGTTGAATGGGATGAAGCTAGAGACAGCCCTCCCTACGCTACCCACTCTTCAGTCTGTCATCATGATCCATTTAACCTATGTTTTTCCATCTGTATCCAAGGAAAATGTGATATTTTGTTAACTTTTTACTCATATGGCTATAGCATTCTCTCAACAGCTAGAATAGAGAGTTAAGGATTTGGGATGAAAATGAAGTCAAACATGAAGATAAAAACAGAAGGGGGAGGACAAGGAGGAGGAATAATAATGGAAGGGGATGGGAAGATGAAAGAGAAAGAGGAAAACAAGGAAAAGAAGTTTTGTTTTAAATGTTTTGCTTAAACATAAATTAAAATGTGAAAACAATAAACTGATAATATAGTTCATCCAGACAAAGCGATACACAGAGAGGGAGAATTATGAAGTATTTTCAATATCATTTCTTTCATTCAGAAATAAAAATCTCTACATCAAAGTTAACAAACCTAAGTTCTGCATAAAAGACTATGTAGAGGTGTCCTGATATATTTACGTCACCAGGCAGGACTTCTCAGAACCTTTCACTAGATGAAGTATATTGCTAAGCTCCAAAAGGGGGATGGTACCCAGCATCAACGTGTTTGATCAAGAGCCCTTTTGAAATGGTGCATCTCTTAGGAACAGGGTGCCCAGATCACATTCTGTGAAGTGCTAGCCTAAACCATCCATTCTATTATTTGACCTGCTGGGGAGCACATGGGAATGGTTGCCAAATTTATCTTGCAATGAACAAGAGTTACTGAAGTTTGATTTTCTCATTGGAAAAGAGGAAGGTAAAGCTGTCCTTTGTATGTTCAGCTCTGGAGGCCAGAATCAAAATGAAATTCAAATAGGAAACCAGGCTTGAGTGAGAGAAAGGTAGGAAAGATGAAAAAGAATCAAACTCAAATGCAAGCCCAGCTCCGCCACTTGCTGACTGTAGGGCATTGTTTGAGCAGAGAATCTTTCTCTGTGTGCCACATTCCTCTTCTATAAAATAGGGCCAACCATCCTTCCTGGCCAACAGAGCCATTGTGGGTGTCAGATAAGATAATGTGTAGAAAACACCTTGAAGGGGAAAAACTTTACAGTTGTACATAAACATCAATCAACAGCTACAAGAAAGGTTTGGTGACTGAACATACCAAAGGCGTACTTCATGCCCAAATCATAGTCAGCTGCAGGTCACAGAGACAGCTGTCTGTGTTGCTGTGCTCAGCTGAGTCTAAAGAGACATCCTTGCATCCAGAGGCTATTATCTTCATTATGCATTTCTCAAGGAACGTACTATGGAAACAGAAATGGGAATGGGGGATAGGACCCACTTGGAAGGAGTTAACAAGCCATCCATTAAACACAGCATAGTCTCCTGAATCCAGCATATCTTCTAGGGACGGAGAAAGAAGCTTGGGCAGACTCCTAATAGGCAAGAAGTGTGTGGACAGCTTTTCCCTGACACGGGGGTTTCTAACAGTTGACTCGGAGTAGAAGAGGGTTCTGTATTGTTCCTCACCCCCTTGCCAGCCAAGAGTGAGTGGTTCGCTTTCAGCCCATCTAAACCTCCGACCCCAGGTGACGAAGATGATCTCACAAAGAGAATTTCACATTTCAAATGCACAAATGCTAAATACAAAGAATAAAGAGAACTTAGGTTTCAAGAAAATCAGGCAAATGAGATTATTCTCATTAGAACTTTCTAATAATTAAGTAAAAGCTAATGCTCTCAAAATAAAGTCTCCTGCCTTCCTCACAGCATGAGGTACAGCGAGCCTGAAGGTATTATTCCATTTACAGAAAAGCTAAGTAAAAAGCCCATTAATTGCTTTTAATAATGTTTTATCCTGTTACAAAAGCAATACATTTTCAAGGCAGAAATGTTAATGTAGAAATGTATCTGTTGCCCAACATTTTCCTTTATTTTTTTACCCTGTGAAGGTTAAATCTTTCCAGACTGTTTCTTAAAGGGAAAATATGGATGAGGTGAGGCTGCATAACTTGATTATCGTTCATTCTCTGGCAATTATGGGGAGAGCTTATTTTGCCCACTTCTGAAATGGTAATTTCACCTGCTCCATCTGCAACACGCAAACTTGACGTCTTCAAGGAGCCACGGCCAGCTATTCTCATTTGCAAGGTGGTGCTGACTAGTGGATGATTCTTCTGCTCGGGGAGAGGGGGTAGGCTACACCAAGAGTTCCTGGGAGTTGCGGACAAGCCAGACTCCCCAGTAGATGAATCACAAAGTGATCACGAGGACATCAGTCAGGAACTGAACTTGAACTGGTGATGACATGCCTCAAGACTCTTCCACGTGGTCCTCTCAGCATGAGTTTCGAAGCCCTGAGGCTGGGATCCAAAAGGGTGTACCCTGAAAAGTGGAGCTAGGTGGAGCAGATTCCTTAAAGCTGACACTCAGCAGTTAGGTGGCACCATTTTTCCCCTACATTGCTTTTGTCAAACAATATCATAGGTCATTCCAGATTCAAGGTGAGGAAACAGATGACCAACAAGATCCCAGTACCAAGGCTCCTGACCAGGAACTATTGCTGTGATCCTCTGCGCAGACACGTTACCAACTCGCTTCAGCAGATTCACCCTGCCCTGGCCTGTGATTTTCAGGCGCCCCATAATGGTAGCTACATACGAGCATGCTTTAAAGATTACAGCTACCACTTCTTGTACCCACTTTTCCAAAACCCTGCAGCCTCCCTCTCTTTCATGCCTTCTGACTTCTTTGGATGGCTTCCCAGGTCCACACTAGACACTGCTGGGATCTGGGGGGTTCACAATTCCTTCCAACAGCAGAGTCAGACTCATAACCAACCATTCCGACTTATTTAATCACCAACACAGAGCCACACACTCACACTCATGCCCACACAACACACACAAACACAACACACACTTACACATACATTTACATACTCAAACCTAGTAGTTCTCAACCTTCCTAATCCTGTGACCCTTTAATACAGCTTCTCATGCTGTGGTGAGCCCAACTATATAAAACTCTTCATTGTTACTTTATAACTGTAATTTTGCTACTGTTATGAATTATAATGTAAATATCTGATATGCAACCACCAAAGGGATCACAGCCCAAAGGTTGAGAACCACTGCTCTAACACATTCAAGCATACACACAAAAAACCCACAAACATAAATATATGTACACATAAACCCACAACTGCTTTCACACTCATTTACAAATGCAAACCCCATATTCTTACACTAACACGAAGCTATACTGGAAGCCCATTGCCCAGTCCCTTTGCAGTTCTAGAAAGAAGCAAGGATTCCCTCATTCCCTTTGCTCCTTGGCTCACAATGGCACCTTTTCAACCATGTGGAGGTGAAAACCATGCCATGACGCTGAGATGAAATGCTGTGAAAGAAGCCCAGAAAAGGGCATGCCATCCTATGAGGCTGGCTTTGTGCCTATTCCACACCACCAACTGGGCACGCTACCACATCGCCCCAGGCCACCTTCCTCCTGTTAAAAGTCCAGCTAGGTCTCTGTTTAAAGCCCCTCCAGTCTGGGGGTAGGGCAGCATCCCAGGGCTCCTGGAGCCCATTTCTGGTGGCTGTTTTCTTTCCCTGACAGAGACAGTGATCAGTGGTCAGATCAAGCCCCACAAGCCCCAGGGGATTCGATGCCAAGAAAAGACGATGAAGCCGAGGGTTTTCCATTATGCCGACATCTATTGTGGGCTTCAGAAAGCAGAGGGGGCCAACCCTCTGGGAAGGGGATGCAGAGGTGGGAGGAAGAGGAAGCTAAGGTTACACTGGGGCAGCAGGATGGAAAGGGAGTGGAAACTGATCCCTTTTCTAAAAATGTGCCAGCCCCAACCATTTTTTAATATTTCTTTAGTATTGTGAAAATAAAAGGGTCAAAGGGAGATAAAGGTGAGCTTTTATTCAATTGAGGATACATACTGTTTCCATGCGTCTGTACATCCATTTCATTTTAGTGTCAAAGAGAAGCCAGGAAGTCAAAATCCCATGAACACAGTTCATTTGTTTTATTGGGAAGGTTGAAGCAAAATCATTTGAAAAGACTACTACTTTATATCATGATGCATACGTCAACCTTTCATCTTCAAATGTGGCTTCCAGAAAAAAAAATCAAAGTTGGTTTTTTTCTTTATCCTTTTTGGCTAAGTGTACAGTGATAAATGTACCAATTTTAGGTTCCAAAAGAAAACCTCTATCTCACACTTACTTCTCATGGCTGAAGACTGGTAAATCAGCAACAAGTAAATAATAGCGGGTGAGGAAGGGAAAGACAAGGAAACTTCACTGTCCCAAGCGTGTCTGTGGAGCGTCCTCTTTGTACTAGGCACTGTGCTGGATGCTGGAGATCATAAGACGAGCAGAAGGCCTGTGTATTCATAAACGGTTTATTGCCTAGCAAACCCAGAAGTCTGTACTATTTTTAAATTGTTGAAGCATGCACAAGGTGCTACACAGGAACCTGAAGAAAAAGCAATTCGCCCCACCCTGAGTTGGCATCATAGCTAAGAGCTGAAGAACAAACAAAAGATACTCAGGTACAGAAATCGAGAGACAACCCAGCATCAGCATAGACCAAGAGAAATGAGACAGCAATGCATGCAGAAGCAAAGCGTACAGAAGCCCTGCACCATTCAAACCTCCCAGGAAATACTAAAGGAGCTAAGGGACATGAAGCTGGGGAGAAAGGCAGCCAGGACAAGCTCTTAGAGAGAGCTTATCCTTACCAGATGACACTAGACAGGGGACTCCGGTGGGAAGATTTGCATAACAAGTAGGGTCCCTCTGGCAGCAGCAAAGAGGATGGGGAGGAGGAGGATAAGACCCCAGGCAGGGGACCAGGTGGTAGAAAAGTATGATGACACCAGCAAGGGATAACAAGGCCCAGGCAAGGGCAGTGGGCTGGGGCTGAGAAGAGGAAATAGATTCAAAAAATATTTAGGGTAGGGCGGATGGGGGCAGGAATAGTAGGATGTTGTTAATTAAGTGTAGGGTGGGAAGAGAAGAAAAAAATACCTTGGGGAATTGGTTGGTGCAATTAATTAAGATAGCATGCAAAAATAAGAGCAAGGCTGGGGGCAATTCTGAAGATGTTGCTATAGGATATATTGATGAGAAATCTGGGAGTTCCCAAGTGGAAAATCCAATGCTCATAGCGGTGGAAATTCTTGGGAAGAGGCAAAGATGCTTAAGAATTAGAGTTCAAGATGGACAGAAATCTCCCAGGGATTTAGTGTGGGAAAATAGTGGTTGAGACAGAAAACAAAATCATTATACCAGCAGTCGGGTAACATGAATTACAATTATGTGATAGCTGTAGGCTATTGTCTGTCTTTAAGAGCCTGGTACCAACAACTTGTCCCCTTTGTTGGTGAAAACCAGCTACACTCCAACCAGAGAAATCTTGCAAACCCAATCTTACAGCCATCTCCCCCTTCCTTCCACCCTCTGATCACCTTATAGATGGTACAATAATGGCAATTAAATTGTTTCTATGCTCTGTGTGTCCAGAGCAGTGAACCCAGTACATTGCTGGGCAAGCACTCTAACACTGGGCTACATCCCTAGTCTGATAACTCTCTTCATTCCTCATGATAGACTCACCAATTGCTAGCCCTGGGGTTATGCTCTTAAGTTGCAAGGTATAAGAATATGGTCTCTGTCATAAGGCATCTGTGATATGTCTGGGTTTCCATTGTAACTGGTTACTGTTTCATCTTCCTGGTTACTAATTCACCACAGGCTAGACCTAAGTGCTTCCTATCCCTAATCCCTATAGGTGCTTATATCCGCTCAGCCTGTGAGAATCAATATGCCCTTCACTTGGCATTTTTGCCCCAATGCACCTGGAGGTTTCTATAAGCTAGAAAGAGTGGTCATTTGTTATAAATGAGCTATATACAAAGGACTTCCTACATAGCAAGAGAATAACCAATAATGTTCTCAGCCCTGTCTCTGGCCTCCCTGTTGTCCTGACTCCAAACTGAGTTTTCATCACCCCTTCCTCTCCTCTCTACTTTGCCACCTGACAAGTCATTCACGTCATCTCTTAAATGGAAAGGATCTATAAACATCTATTGATTTCCTGAGGTTGAACATATTTAGAAAGCACGGTAGCCCCAACACAGAACCGGTCTCTCTGTCTTTTCACCTTTGTCCTGTCATCTGACAAACACACACTGAGAATTTACCCCAGACCAGCATCTAGTCAGAGTCGGAGCACAAAGGATGGGCTGATGAACAAGGAGAAGGTTTCCTGGCTGCATGGAGCTTCTGTTCTGGCAAATGCTAGCAATCCAGCCCGGCAAAGTAGGACCGGCTGACCCATGTACACTTGCAAAGCCCAAGAGGGCTCTGAGGCTCCATCAGCAGTGTTCATCCCACGTGTGATGACCTACTCCACCCTGGGCCTCTCTGTCCTTTCTGATTCATGTCAAATAGGCAGTAGCTGCAGCTTCATGGCTCTTGGTTTATCAGCCTTTGGCTCAGGGGAGTTGTTTTGAGCCAGATTTAGAAGAACAGAGGGACTTACTGGAAAGACTCCTGCAGTAATGGGTGGCATTAGTGCAAGGTTTTGCTCATCATCTGTAAGTCATGTTGATAGACATCCTTCACTATGCATTAATTCAACAAGTGCCCAAAGAAGGGGAGACAAGAGAGAACACTGCTTCTAGCTTAAAGGAATGGACTGTGACTTTGTGATGTGGAGGGCAAAGAGGGAGGAGAAAACAATTTGTGGCAGCTTCAGCCACAGAAAGCTCATTCAGCCAAGAGAATGGAATATGGCCACTGGCTTCATTGCTTTCCTTTCCCATGACAGAAGTCTACCTGCACACCCAGGGGTAGTGCTAATGCATACACCTTGGGATTGCCCATGTGGCCACCTTTGACCAATGGGATGTTGGTGGGTGTAATATTCCCACAGATTAAATGACATTTGATTTAGGGGGTCTCTTGCTTGTCTGCCAAAAGCATAAACATACTCTGGCTAGCCACCATTCTATCAAGCCAGCTCTAGAGTGAAACACGGCAGAGGGCCAAACATAACCTTCAGCTTGTGCCAAGATCAGTCAAACAGCCATGACCTATTAGCAAGAAAAATAAATATCTTTCGTTCAAGCCACTGAAATGTTGAGGTGTTTAAGACAGCATCACGGAGCACCAGCTGACTGATACATCGCGCTCAGATGCCTTCCTACAAGCATCCGCAAGCGTCCGTTTGCTGCATGCATAAAGACAGAAGCATCATCACATGCCTGTGGACTTGACTGAGCCTAGAGCCCTACGGTCCTGCCCCATCACAGCCTTCATTCAGGTTTAATGAACTGCCCTTCTATTTGTCTAATGTCACTATTTTCCCCAACTCGGCTGTTCAGTACCTGGACTGTCTAGGAAAACCCATTACCTCTATTAGTCTGCCAATAGCAAATCAGTAGAATTGCTTGTTCCTTAATTGATAGAATATACTCCCCTCCTCCTGATAGATTACCCTGTTCTAACAGCTCCAAGAGCGATTCCCCAGTGTCTGACTACCATCCAATCCAGAGCAATTGGTTGATACTTGCAGTAATAAATCCTAACCTATCAATACATAATAGCTCTTCATAATCAACATCCACAGATTCTGTCTGGGTTCAGAAGCAACCACCAGCCATTTTTTACATGCCTATAATTAGCAGTGGCCAGATGATGCTTGTGCCTCTTAGCACAATACTCTTGCCCTATCCAATAATGATAACACATTTTACATAAATTCAAGCTGATTTAATTCCCCTGTCGGAGCAGGGAGATATAAATATATTTTCTGCGTGTGTAATGTTCTGTAAATTAAAATAGCTCGGCTGACCTGAGTGCCGCCGTGAGAGGGATCCAGTTCTGCCTCTCCAGGAGGCTGACTGTGGGCTGCTACGAGCAACTATCTCCCGCAGATCAGCAGAGATGGCCAGCTGGACGAGGTACTGCACATCATTTATTAAAGCTCTGTCCATCTAAGTGCGTTTTGCAAGCTTAGGAAGAGCTCATCTACATCTAAGAGCAACCCGTCCTTAGACCCTA
>LOJH01039303.1:4262-14872 GCA_001685095.1 Ellobius talpinus | reverse complement strand
ACAGGGCAGGGAACCCTGACTGCTCTTTGGATTGGAGAGGGAGGGGGAGGGGGAATGGGGGGAGGAAAATGGGAGGAGGTGGAAATTTTTGCTATTTAAATAAATTATAAAAAAAAGAAGAAAGAAGAAAAAAGGGAAACTCACGCTAACAGAGTTATTTGCCCAAAATCTGAAATGGTCCAGTGAGCACAGTGTCGACAGCATGCACACCTTTTTCTCCTGTTTTTCTACCTGGGCTCCAGGCGGCCATACCCATAGCCCGATGTGATTGGCTGAACTTACCCATCAACAGGAATGGCCCAAACAGCAGTACAAGAACACAATACACTGAAAGTGTTATCAGGCCCATCCCAGTCCTGGTAGTCCAGCATATCAAGTAGGATAGCCACACTCAGAAGCTGGTTGTCATGGAGAATCACTTACAGTTTATATGGAGTTGTACATGTGTACTTTTAATCACTGCTTAAAGTGTCTAATATGTACAATCCTGCTTCTTTCTCAGTGGTACCCTGGAACAGAAGAGGTCCATTGTTATACACTGTGTTTCTGTTGCTGTGTGCAGGCCCCCAACAGATGGAATTTTTGGCTCTCCAATTTTTTTTGAAGCCCAGGAGCTTCTGGAGTTTGGGTGGCAGCTAGAGACTGTTGTTGAGAGGCTACAACAGGAAAATCCCAATCTCGCTCAGAGGCTTGAAGATAAAAGAAAAGAAAACTTAGCCAATGCAGCAGTGACTATAGCAGGAGTCTCAGTAGGCAGCTCTGGAATTTGCCAGGGCCTCTACAGCTATAGCCAAGCAACGTTTTCATGACTTTGTGCTGTAAAATTGGGCACCAATTGTTGCATGACTTTTAATCGGTATCAAAAATAAAAACCCACAGTCAGATATTGGGGAGTCAAAGATAAAAGATCAGAGAAGCAGAGCAGCCAGCCACCAGAGATCTTAACTCTATGATTCTCAGTCCAGAAAGACTATGCACTCCTATCTCTCTCTACCTCTCTCCACTGAGCCATATCACTTTCTGAGAGTCTGTAAAGCTCTCCGTACCTCTATGGTTAACTCGTGGCTAGTTGTGCCTTCTGATCTTCAGGCAAGCTCTATTTGTCATAGTATAAACAAAATATCACCACATCATTTCCTCTGCATGGAGCTCTCACCTGAGATATCTCCATGGCTGCCTCGACTGCCCTCAGTCAGGCACTGAGCACACTGAGCTTGAGATTATGATTCTTGTGTACTTTTCCACCTAAGAGCCCACATCTTCATTCTTAGCTTTTTTTCTATTTCCTTTGTTGTCCCAGTAAACTTCTTCTATGCTAATCCAGGGAGTGCTAGGGAAGAGTTGATGGAAGGATCCTATGAGCTATTGGGGTCAAGGACATCACAAGAAAATCCACAGAACCCACTAACCTGTGCTCATAGGGGCTTGCAGAGACTGAAATGAAATCCAGGGAGACTGCATGGGGCTGACCTAGGCCCTCTACTTATATGTGGCATTTTTGTAGTCTTGTCTACTTATGGCACTCCTAACTGTGGGAGCAGGGCCTATCTTAATGCTTTAGCTGACTTTTGCAAGTATCAGACTGCCTTACCCAGCCTGAATACAAGATGAGGTGCTTAGTCCTTAATATATATATATATATATCCTTTAAGATCCATAAAATCACTATCCACGTACAATTGTTTGCAGTTCAGTACTAGTCATGATTATCCTTCTTTTGAGCAGCCTGACAACCAATTAGACAGTTTTTGGTTACTTCCAAGAGATAACTGATACTCTTGCATATTTAGGAATATCTTGCCATGCTGGTCATTGCTGTGGTTTGTAGGAATCATAACTGGGTAGGACAATTGATGGTTTTCCTCTGTTGCCCACTTACATAGAATCTTCAAGTACTATAAGGTCTAGTCCTCAGAGAAAAAGTTTCTCCATGAGATCACCTTTCACAGGAACTACATGAATTGGCAGCAGGTCCCCTGCATTTATTTTATAATTACTATCTGAGTATTTTTCTGAGACTCCCAACTCTAAGAACAAGTGAGTCTCTTGTATCTGCTCTTAGGACTGATATGCTCACTTTGGGTTGTGGGGTCCAACATCTATACCATATCGTTTGTTTCATTTTATTACATTTTATTTTGTCATTTTTTGTTATCACTTAGAGGCCTATTCTTCTCTAATGAGAGAAAGAAATGGAGTGGATTGCCATGGTACAGATCTGGGTAAGAACTGGGAACTGTTGAGAGAGGGGAAACTATAAACAGTATATATTTTATGAGTAAAGAATCTATTTTCAATAAAAGAAATAAAGACATCAATATAGGAAACAAAAATTCAAAGGCCTTAGGAGCTTAGGTTGTAGTTGAAATATATAGTGATACCTCAGAATTCATGGGAACTAGCTTCAGGACCCCTCAAACTTTTAGATGCTTAGATATTTCTTATTGGGTTATATTTATTTTTCAAAATGATTAATGGCATTGACAATCTTTAATTAGATTAACTTTGTTTTTAGAAGAGTAACATTAACACTAGAAGTGAAATTTGAGAACTTGTTGTCAGTTATTCAGATTACTAAAATTTCCCTGACTGCTTAACAGTGATGGGGGTAATTGTAGAGTGACTTAGATAAAACAGACAAATACCTAGAATCCCAGAACCTACAGAGATGGAAGCATAAAGAAACACAAAATGGATTCCATGAATAACTCATAAGTCTGAATCAACAAAGACATTTGTAAAAAGTGAATTTTTTTAATGATGAAAACAAACAAACCAGGGATAGAATAGAGGCCAGTTCATTAGGGGCACATATGAAAAACCACTGCCACTCAGTACTCAGTGGGGACACTGATATCTTTTCCTCTAAGACCAGGATCAACACAAGGATGCTGCAGTGGCCACTATTCTTCAGCATTCCCTTAGATATCCTAGGCAGAACAAAAGGGTGACACAAATAAATAAATTTGGTCAATTAATTGCCTGGAAAATAGATCTGCAGATGAAATGACCTTATTTATTGAAAATCCTAAAAATTCTACAGAAGTTTCTGGAACTGGCAAACAAACACACCCACCTTAACTCTACTACTGTAAACTACTATTGCACACAACCCATTAGAAGTCCAGTTTTGTCAAATGCATAGGAAAACAAAGTAACAAGGAAGATTCAAGTGGGATACATGTATGACCCCAGGAAGAATAGGAAAGATTTTGTGGATGGATGGGGGAAAACGCGGGGAGTAGGAAGAGGATGAACAGGTAGGTGAAGGTGGGATGAAAGGAAAGAGTATTTGGAGTAATGACTAGGATGGTGGGACTTTTGTGGAGCAATGTGGAGACCTACTATGATGGAAAATCTCTAGAATCTACAAGAACAACCCTAGTAAAAAAAAAACTCCTTGTAGTGAGTGATAGATATCCTGAACCAGTCATCTTCTACCACCAAAGAAGACTTCTAGTAGTGGGAGTGAGATCACAATCCACCCATAAAATATTCAACCTACAATCTGTCCTTCCTGAAATATATACTGGGGTAATGGTGGAACAGAACTTGTGGGAGTGGCCAACCAATGACCAGCCAAAATTAGAGCTTGAGAGGAAGCACAGACCTGACATTGCCTGGATGGCCAGGAACCAGAGGTTTGACAGCCCAGAAATTCAGGAAAGAACCAAAGATGACTGGGAAAACATTTAAATGAAAAGATTACTAATGATATTCTGTTACACTACTAGATCAGTCTTCACCCTAAAATTCATCAGAAAGGTATCATCCAGCAACATATGGGAACAGATGCAGAGACAGACAGGCAAACACTTGGTAGGACCAGGCGAACCCCACACATGGAACACAGAAACAATTAAGCAAGGCTTATAGAGGATCAAGAGACTGAAGTGATAATAACAGACCTTCTATGGGTTTGAGTTACAGTCTCTGCATATAAGTATGGTAATATATATGGTTATCCTTGTGAAACTCTTAACAGCAGAAGTAGGGGACACCTCTGACTCTTTTGCCTGCCTTTTGGATGCTTTTCTTCTTATTGGGTTATTTCTCTCAGATCTAATATGAGGGATTGTGGCAAGTCTTATATAACTTTCTGTGCAATATTCTGTAGATGTCCCTGAGAGGTCTGCTAATTTTTTAAGGGGAACAGAAAATGAGTGAATCTGGTATAAGGGGAAGTAAGGTTGAGGGAGGTAAGGGAGGGAAAACTGTGGTTGGCTGTAATATATGAGAAGAGGTAAAAAGGAAAGAAATACATAGTAACAGGAAAATGGAATCATGTGCAAGGACCCACTGTGAATGCCTCTTTCAGGATGAAAACAGTATGATCTGCCCTTACACAAAGACACTTACATCTGTGCATCAAACAAACAGTGGATCAAAGCTGTTTAGAAACCAGCCATGTCCTAAGAGAAACATGGTCAGATCCTTATCCTGTCATTCTTCCTCACTACACATGGATTAATGGTGTGCATGCAGCATTGGGCTTAATGTGAATTAAGTAAATAAGGAATGTATTTGACTATATCAGAGGATGTTTTCTCAATGCAAACAAGGCACTATTTTCCCAGCAGACTCAGAGCATCTAAAAGTTTGAGGGGTCCTGAAGCTAGTTCCCATGAATTCTGAGGTATCACTATATATTTCAACTACAACCTAAGCTCCTAAGGCCTTTGAATTTTTGTTTCCTATATTGATGTCTTTATTTTCTTTTTAAGACTGCCTCACTTTAAATCCTGGCCTTCCCTTATACACACGTGTATCCCAGGATTATAGGTGTGAGTCACCATGCTGGCTGTACCTGAGTAGTACTTAACCATTTTCACCACATAACTTTTCTCCATTTTGTACCCCATTGATAAAGTAATATCCCCACTCTGCTGTAGGATGAGAGGAAGGTCACATACTCATCATGACCAGGAGACTGGGGGACTGGTCTTTGAACGAATTGGTTGGAGACCTCACACTGATACAGTCCAGCACCTGTACTCCTGACAGGATCTGTTCTGAGTCCACACTTTGATGGGGACAGAGTCATCCTCTCTGTGAGCTCCAGATTCTTCTTATTGAAGATTCAATGGATAGAGACATCAGTGTCAGGTGAAATGCAGGTGAAGATCACAGATCTATGTCCTGTGACTGTACTGTCAGTGACTTGTACAAAGGGCTGTGTTACATTCTCTGTGAAAAAAACAAAGGAAGGTACCAAATGACAGAAGTTCAAAGAGTTTGATCAGGCCCACTGAAATTCATACTTTATAAAGGTTTCATGGGGGAGAATTCGGAGTTGTGACTATAGGCATATCTTGTGCTTCAGATCTGCCACCCAGGGACTGTGCTACTCTAATTTAGTCACTGTTTCCTGTAGAACAGTTTTCCTGTAATATGATACACAGTGCATGACCATTGCCATGTCCATGAGGTAAGCTTAGCTATGAGCAATGATATGGACTTGGGATTAGGAGTTGCTGACATCAGCAGCATCTGTTCTATTTACCTGCAGAAGAAAATTCCCTAGTCTGGACCCATCAGGAGAAGGAAGAGTCTGGAGTAGCTGACTTCTGTTTTTTCTCTTGCTGCCTTGACCTTTCTGTTAAATCTCATAAGCCCATCAGAACAATAGGCTAATGGCACAGACAAATGCCCACTGAGCCTCAGGAGGAGATACACATGAGACCTATGTAACTACAACTGTCATGGCAGTACACAATTGATTCTACAATCTATGGGACAATCAGTCTCATGACTTGGGCAATAAGTAAAGTCTTGTTCCCTGTCAGATCTGACAGGAAATCTAACAAATGTAAATAAACACTTACAAAATGGTACTCAATATCACATTCAATCCAGCCAGGGCAGTTTAGTATTCAGGGCTGCCTAGTTGTCTCTGACAGAAAATCTAAACAAACAGTTAAAAAAAAAACTCCCCAATGTCATACTGTATCCAACCCAGGCAAAGTTTTAGAATCAGGGGATTCATGGTGCTCTCTGTGAGGACCCCATGACTTCATCAGCCAGGAAGTCTTTCTGGGACATGTGCGTAGTGAGAGCTCCAAGTATCTGGGCTGTAGCTGATATCCTGATGTTAAGTTTACCCAGAACAGTTCCTCCTCTCTGCAGGTAAACAAAGGTGAGGGGTTCTGATTTATTACTATTTGTCTACTCAATATGTGTCCTGTGGTGAGGGCCCAAAGCCTAGTGGAGGGCACAATGCAGTGGGGGAGAGAGCAGGAACAGCCCAATCCTGACAGTTTGGTATATGAAGTAGGATAAGCCACACCCAGAAGGTAGAGACCATAGAAAGACACTTACTCTTCACATAAAATTCCACATATGCACTTTCAATTTTGGAATCTTTGTTCAAAACTGATAGTGTGTAGATTCCTGCATCTTCCTCAGTGACATCCTGGAGCATTGGGGATCCACTTTCATACACCATCCCTTGTCTTCTGTGTGCCAGTTCCCAGGTGATGGAATTATTAGCTCTGCTGTACTCTACAATTTTGTGAAACTGGGCCCTAGATATTGATTTGTACCAAGAAAAGGCTTTTGCATCTTCTGGAAGATTATGAACTTGTAGAAGTACGCCTTCCCCTTCAGCAGCATACCGAAGCACTGATTGGATCATGAGTTGGGAAGAAGTGAGAGAATTACAGAACAGTGAAATGGAGCCTGGAAGTGAAAAGAGAAAAAAGCCATCATATAGGGATCATTGTGCTTGGTGAAAAGATTCTAACTGCTATTTTGAGCAGATGGATTCATTCTGTCAAGTCTTCATTATGGGCCTGTGTGATGGCTGGGAGCAGTCTTATCTTCAAGGTAGGCATAGATCTTTCAAGGGCTTGGGAACTAGGCTGGCAGGTTTTATGTCAACTTGACACAAGCTATGGTCATTTTGTAAAACAAGTCCTCAGTTGAAAATGCTATCACTGGATTGGTCTGTGGGTAAAACTATAGCATATTTTTTTATATTGGGGTTGATACAAAAGAATTCAGACCAATTCAGGCAGTTCCTAGCCCTGGGTTAGGAGTCCTGTGTGATATAAGAGAGCAGGTTTAACAAACATGAAGAACAAGCCAATAGAAAGCATAGTTTTGAGAGAAGGTAGGAATAGAGTACTGGATAAATGCTCCCTTAGATCATTTTAGTATAGCCTTGGAAATATGACAGGATTCAGGGCTCCCTGGTATAGAGCCCCAGGAGACTGTACTGACTCTGACATCTTAGGTTGAATTACTTTCCATGAAGGCCTTCTTTGATGCAGGTGGAGTCAGAAGATGAAAACTGATCTATGGTAATTTGTCTCTAACAGTGAGCATTAAATGCTCAAACCTCCACATGGAGACACCATGCTAAGGGAACGAAGACTAGACAGACCATGACAGTATGGTGTGTCTAACCCCACCCAACACTGAACAATCACAGAGAATCACTTACTGTGGACCTGGAGTTGCACCTGTGCTTCTTCACTTCTCATATCTGCCCTCAGAATTAGTAAGGTGTATAATCCATGGTCTTTCTGAGTGACACCATGAAGCAGCAGGGATCCATCACTGTACAATGTCTCTCTGCCACCATATGCAGGTCCCCACATGGTTGACTTCCTGCCTAGTGTATACTGGGCAACCACAATGTTCTTGGACATAGTCATTCCTTTGAACTAGACAAAGCCTACAATATTCTCTGGGGGATTGTGAACAAGTAGAAGAACACTTCTCCCTTCAGCAATACTGGGTGGCAATGATTCAATAGTGGGCTGGGAAGAGGTAGCAAGGCCCCCACACTTCCAAAGGAAAGCTAGAAGGAAAGAAAGAGATCCATTTAAATAGCATTTGTACTTAACTAAGACGAGGCCCTGCGTCTTTTTCAACTGTGTCTGTTGCTCAGCCTGGATTTGTAGGTGAGCATCTCCATGTCTTACTTGGTGGAGGTCAGCACATGGTCTTCATGTTCTCAGTGTCCCCACACTTGTTATGTTCAGTATATGACTCTCTCTTCAACCATCAACATTGCCCCTGCTTAATGCCATCAGTTCCCTGCTCACATTTGCAATTGATTGGAATTGGGGTGATGCCTGCCCAACTTCTTCCCCTATAGACTCTGAGTCTTTCCTCTCTGACTTGTTTTTCTTTTCCTTTTCATCTTGAGATTGCAGCTAATTTCATCTGTGTTCACATTTTAACTTTCTTTATTTCAAGTCCACCCAAACTGGGACATCATAAGATCCATGAATTGTCTTCAATTTTTTAAAAAGAATGCCTAGAAACAAGTCCTATATGTGTGGAGATGAATGAGTGATGTCTCAAAATCCTGTATGCCCATGGATTTATTTAAGAAACTCGCAGATTTAGGAATACAATATTGGATCATTCCATTTCTTTGATTTTTCATACCTGTTTACATATTATAATTGTTTGTAAGTAATGTAAGGGCTAGTCTAGTATGTGTTGGTGGGTCCAGGTCATAGTACTTAAGTTAATGTTAGAGGATTTCTGTTCATTGGTCTCAGATTGTCAGGCAACAAAGAAGATGCCTATATCCATTGTAAAAAGTCAATGATCCATACCAGCTTGATTTTTTATTTTGGCCATCATGTTGAGAGCACTAGTCTTCAAAATATTGTGGTCATGCTTACTAACTTCATGTAACAATAATGTATCCCCCACCCTTACTGCTTAACATTCAATGAGAGCATCCTAATGCGGAGCCTCTCCCCCACTCTATATGTTCTGCCCTACAAACACTGAGACTCATCTCATGTTCTTGTACCACTCAGAAGACTAAAGACAGTATGTCAGTCCTCTCCTTTCATACACTGTCAAATTCTGGTCTCCTCATCTGTGAGCAGAAGTCCCTGAGATGTGATACAGCCTTTGCAGAGGAGTGGAGAGGGAGCCTCCATTGTCTGAGTATGTTGATCTGTCATCCCTCTGAGGAACTTCTGCTCCACAACACCTTCTAATCTCTGCTGTTCTTCCCTCATGTGAGCTGAACCTCTCCCCAGGAAGGAACACCTCCCAGAGTCCCATGGGCTGTAAGTGGATCTATGATTTAAAAAACCAATCTGCACCTCCAGTTTCAGTCCTGCCTCATGTTCCTATCCCATTCTCTCTTTATGTTTCTGTCCTCTAGAACACAAAGTGAGAATCAAGGGCAATGACCATCCATTGACAAAAGATAATAGCTGTTGACCATGGAACTGCACTCTGCTATGTCCTGGCCTAGGTTAATCAGCACCAAAAAGGGAAAATCTGCACAACCAACCCAGATGAGCATCCAGTCTGCCTTGTGTTTACATTGCTCTGAAAACATGGAATTTACTCCTAACAAGAAGGTGACAAAACTGCCTTTGAGAATCCAAATGACTATGTGAGTGATGTTTGTGAAAAAGAACAAAAATGTTCTCACTGGAGTAACCATCAGACTGGATTCTGACAGAGATTAAAGGCCCAGGATGTGTCATGACTTTCACATCTTGAGTGTTTAGGAGGAAGTGACATGATTCCTGGAAAATGGCTGTGAGCTCTTTCATCCTGTGCAAGATTTTCAAGACAATGCTCCCACTTCCTCTGTTTGTGGGGCTTTATAGTGGCTTTGCCCCTGTGCTCCATGGTCTTTCTGAGAGGTCTTTGACCTCTGTCTAGTTTATTTCCCTTGGATACCATGGATTTTCCAAAGGAAACACATATAGTGGGAAACAAAACATGGTCTCCTGGCAGTGTGGCAGACAAATTAAGAAGTCAGTAGGTCTGAGAACACTGTGACCATGATTTCCAGACCTGAAAAAACAGGAATGGAACCAGGCTTCTAGGTAAGTTCCTGGTTCAAACAAATGCATTTCTGCAGTTCATTGTGTATCCTAGTGACATCCCTGGTGAACTGCAGCTCATGTCTTGGAATCTGTCAGATCAACATAACTTGTAGCCGTTTGACTGTAGGAGGGAATTCCTTGAGTTGGACCTAAAGGACAAGCACTTATCAGGAGAACCTGTATCCTTGGTCCCTCTCCTTGGGGATAATGACTTTCATGTGAAAGAAATCTCATAAGTCCAACAGGGCAGTTAGTTAATAACCTGGACACTTGTTGAGTTATGTTCCCCTTCTGAAGAAGATTGCCAAGAGATGTAGACTAATCAAGACTCTCATAACAGTATACTGTCTGATTGCATACATCACAAGACTGATAACTAAGGATCACTGTTCCCTGCCATCAGGAGGTCAAAGTCCAACCCTTATAAAATGCTTTTCATGAATACCTGGAGTTGAGTCTGGGCCAGAGATCTGGAGACAGGGCAGACTCTTACTCATAGCTCAATAAGGAACCCACCTTTTTCTCAATCAGGCCCAATATTTATTCCCTCCAGGTCTTTCTCAAGGAAACATTTCTAGTATGAACCCCTAGAGTTTAGATATAAGTTAATATCCTTGGATGAGTTATATACCATGCATTTATTTGTGTGCAAGATGACATCAAATGAAGGGTTCTAATTTATTTGCCATTGTTCTACAACATATGTGTCCTGCAATAAATTCTCAAACCACAACATGGGAAACAATGCATAGGAAAGGTAGGCACACACACACACACACACACACACACACA